>VUQR01031213.1:76868-95885 GCA_015108515.1 Hemichromis elongatus | reverse complement strand
TTTGATGCTACTGTGGAGAAGCTGTGTTGGTCTAGAACAGGGGTGGGCAACTCCAGGCCTCGAGGGCCGGTGTCCTGCAGGTTTTAGATCTCACCCTGGGTCAACACAACTGAATCAAATGATTAGTTCATTACCAGGCCTCTGGAGAACCACCAAACATGTTAAGGAGGTCATTTAGCCATTAAATCAGCTGTGTTGGATTAAGGACGCATCTAAAACCTGCAGGACACCGGCCCTCGAGGCCTGGAGTTGCCCATCCCTGATCTAGCTGATCACCTTTAATTATAAATTATTCTCCAGAACAGAGGAGAGATTTAAAATCAGAACACAGTAGATCATCTAGTTTAGGACCCATCACAATTCAAAGGTCACTGCCCATAAACCTAAAAACGTGACCCATGAGAGTTCTTTGGGAAGTTTCCACAGAACAACAAAATATTATGTTTTTCTTATTATTACATAACATTTTAATTAAATTCAAAGCAATGTAGGAAAAGTAGTGCATCTTGTGAACTATGTCTGGGTCGATGTATGGATGGACAGACAACGCTTTGTGTTCTGCTAAAATGTTCCAAGTAAAACATTTTCTATAATTTCCGTTCTACAAGTTTTACAAGACTGACAAGTTAGCTTACAAGGTACACCCACATCAAGGACATCATTTGATAATGAATTGTTCAAAGCCTTCAGGTGGAGTCATTACTTTTTTATACTCACTTCAAGGTAATCAAGAGGAAGGAAGGTCTCAGGCTCTCCTCTCTGCTCCTTTATGTACTGAATACAGTCTCTGCCAGTCTTCTCTGAGTCAACAATGATGGCATCCATGTTCTTACCCAACACTTTAGTCACAGCGATTTGATATTTCTTCTGAGTGGGTTGACACAGGTCGATCAGACGCCCATACTGAAAACACATTAGTGAACTGAGGTTTGTTCAGTGCTCTCTTATGCTGAATGTTTAAATGCTTTCACCAAAAAGGAGAGAAAAGCAGACCCAGCATGGGTATAGTGCCAAAGGTGCCTTACCACAGAGCCAGGATAGAGTCTTTTTATACTCTCCATGATCTCGGCTTTGCGTTGCTGACGACTGTTCTCCTGCCTGTCGATTCTGGCGTCTCCAAGCTGCTCCATCACCTAAACCACAGTCCAATAATAACAGGATTCATCAGAGGTGCTACTACAGGGGACGTATTCACTTCCCATCAAAGATGTAAGAAATTTTTAGATTCTAGGATTACCCGGGCTAGGGAGCTAGCTTGGATTAAAGACCCACAAAGCAATCATTTATTTAATCAGTGCTTTATTTAATCAAGTCTACAGAGTCACACAAGAAATAATTCTTTGTCTTGTACACTTCAAAAAAAGATCGGCTATAGAAAAGCCCAATCTCTTTAGGGACAGGGTCAGTATATGTAACATTAACTAACTCAGTTAGAGCAGATTCAAATTGTTGTTGGCACTGATCTCTTTCTTTCCTGTGTATTGAGTACCTGATTAAGCTCCATATTGATCTCATCAATCCTCCTTTTGGCCATCTCCACTTCATCAGTCAGCTCTTCCTCCATACGCTTTTGCTCATCTAGCGATTGCCTGATGAAAAAATAAATAAATAAAAAAGGGTTTGAATCACAGAGAAACGTATAAAATGAATACACTTACCATAGGTCTGTTCAAACCAACCCAAAATTAAGAGCAGCTTACCTGCTGGTGGAAATGTAATCGTCCAGTTTTTCAATACGTTTCTGGTTTTCCTCAATTTCACGGATCTTCTGTTTAATTTTGGCCTGAAGAAAACGAACAACTTTTATTAAATCAGTTTTGTTCTGGCTCACACAACCTTTCCGTCATTTTCTCTTCTTTACCTCCGTCTCCACTTTCTTTCTCTCCTCTAAGTCAAGGCGGTCCTGGTCAGCCTTCTGGTCACGGTTGAACTTCTCCAGTTCCTGTGCCAGTGTGGCAGCACGTTTGCTGGCCTCCTCCTTCAGACGATGATACTGCTTCACCTGGAAGAAGGGAGACACAGAGTGCGCACGTTTTAATTTCATTAAACCTGTAACTAATTTGGCATTTTTTCAAAATAAATTATGCAAGTCTAAAATGTAGTTTTCACTCATCAGACCTGATTTTCTTCCAAGGTGAGATCCTGGCCTTGGCTCTGTGCCTCCTCCTCCATTCTTTCCTCAAACTCTTGCTTAGCCAGCTCCACTGCCCTCATCTCTTTATCCAGCTCATCCATGTCTGCCTTCCGCTTCTTGTACATCTTCTGGGCATTTTGTAGTGATTTTCTTGCTGCCTCAAGCTTCTTGATTTTGTGTGAGGTGTTCTCTTTGGCTTTGATGTACTGAGGCCTCTTTTGGTTCAACTCAGAGTCCTTCTCCCTGTAGTCAAGTCAACCGTTTAATGTAAGTAAAATGAGTTATAGTGCATTAAGTATTAAATGTTTAATGCCACTTACTTAATTTCTTTCTCAATGGTCTGCTGCTCCCTCATCAGCCTGCCCAGCTCCTTCTTCTTATCCTTCAGCTCCTCCTCCACATGGTCCATCTTTTTACGGTCCTTCTCGATCTCTTTGTTCCGCTGCCCAAGCTCTTTGTTCAGCCTCTCGATCTCAGTCTCATTGTGGTACAGTTTGAAGAGCTGCAACTGTACACTAGCTCTGGCTACTTCATCCTTAAGACGCTGGTAACGCTCAGCCTGGTAAAATGAACAAAAAGAGAGGAAAGATCAAATTATGATTAGAGGTGTAACAAGAGTCCACATTTAATGACCAATGAGAATTAGAGGTTTTTCCATCAGATAACCCACAAATCGAATCATGAAAATTTAAAGTTTGTTTTAAGGCTATTTTTGAGTCACTTCAAATTACAATCTTTACTTCATCTTTATTTTCATACTAAAACCAGACTTTATCTCTTATATAAATCTATATGTGGGATAGATTTATATGTAGGGTGTGCAGTTGAAACTGTTGCATTGCTAAAAGTTTATATTAAGCTTTGATAAAAGTTCCAAGATTGTCTTTTACTTTTGAAGTTTGGTGCACAAATATGAATGACAAGTATTCCATTATCTGGAATTACAAACTACCTAAAATTTGGCTATACCACTAAATGAATCCAGTATGGAAGAATTCAGTAAATTCCAAATAGCCATAAACACCAATCATGACACTCTGGGTGTCCAATGCAGACTTAGTAGAAATGGCAAACCTCTTCTTTCTCTTGCTTAGCCTCTTTGCGCTCCGCAGCAATGTTTTTCTTGCGGTGATAGTTGAACTGCGTGTCCTCTTCTGCTTTCACCATCTCCTTCTTCCTCCGGTCATACTCTTGGGCCAGCTCTCCTGAACGCGAGATCTCTTCAAACAGCGCCGTACGCTCTTTGGGGTTCTTCATGGCAATAGACTCAACAGCTCCCTTAAAGGGAAAATTGGACAAAATTGAGATTTAAAATAGCAAATAAAACGTTACCTGGTGTAAATTTAAACTCTGTAAATTGATATTTTTGGGCCTCTGGTCACATTCAAACCAATTATACCCGCACACACACTAGAAACTTTTCTACTGCACAATTCAAGGAAGAGGCAAAACAACCTGATAGATTAGTACAGGAGTTCTATTAAAGACTGCCTGTGCATAAATTTCTCTTGACAACATTTTCAAGGCTTAAATCTTACCTGAAAGACCAAGAAGTTCCGAGCCTTTATCAGAATTCCAAGTTTTTCCAGTTCTTCACTGTATTCAGGTAGGCCCACCACTTTATTGTTGATGCGATACTCAGAGGAAGAACCTGGTGCATATTCCACAACCATGAGCTAATTATCAACACACACCAATAATATACTATACTATTAAACTATATTATTTTATATACTATAGTAAAGAAGGGAATTTCCTTCACAACTAAAATGCCACAGATTTTAAAAACTGATATCCGTGCAGCTTTACTATTATCCTTTTATTCACCTGAAAAGCATTAAAATATTAGTAGATCAGTGTCTCATAATTCACACAGACAACTATTGAAATGAACTATATATTCATGGAAGGTTGTAAATGGAGTGTCATACCAATGATGACTCTTGTGAAGGCACGTTCTTCTCCATTATCTTCCTGGTACACCATACTGACAAAGGCTCTGTTGGCAGCTGGCTTCCCTACAGGCGCTCCATGGATTAGATCCTTCAGAGTCTTCACACGCAGGTTACTAGTCTTCTCTGCCAACACGAAGCTGATGGCATCCATAAGGTTGGACTTTCCTACAAACATTACGACGACATTGAAATCTTTAGAAAACTCTGGGACCTTTTTATATTTAAAACACATGTTAAAACTGTGTTGCTTCCATCTACACATTTAGTCTGGTACTGATGTTTCCTCATTTGCACTGCAAAGTACATGGACTTGCAATTATGTGTATAGGCTTTATAATGATTCATTTATACTTCATATTTTTAAACAAAGCCTGCAATAATGTTTATAATTTAAGAACTCTTAAATACCTCATGTTTTTATACATAAACAGCAACAACTGTATATGGGCTTTAATATCCCTTATGTAAATCATAATTTGATTATATTAATTTTTAAAATAATATTACGTTTTAAATTGTATCTCGGATTCTTATAGCTCTGTTTTATTTAATGTTATTTTTCATTCATTCTAGTTGTGGGATGGCGAAACAACATATGAATCCTATGCATGTTCTGTAAATATTACAATAAAGTTCGCTTTTTATTTGTACAGTCTGGTGCAAAAGAGCAGTTCTGCAATAAAATCCATCTCATTGGCTTTTATTGGGCAGTTTTTACATGTTGTTTTGATAGAGTTGAAATGACTAATCTTACAGGTACAGGCCAGATACCAACAGCTGAAATGCTGTCCAGTTCAGCTGTGCATAGACTGACAGTTATGATATCAAACGAGAGCGGGGCTGTGGAGCTCTGTTTACCGTTAGGCACAGCTAGCATAGTTTGCATTTCGCATTAGCTTCGAGTTTATGTTAGCTGTTATTACATACCAGATCCATTGGGTCCGATGATTGCAGTGAACTTGTGAAACGGTCCGATAATCTGCCTTCCTTTATATGACTTGAAATTTTCGATCTCTATCAATTTTAAATAACCCATTTCGTTCTATTTGTTTAGCTTGTCTGCAGTGAATATTAGCTTAGCAGAATGCTGGCCAGTTAGCTAATGCTAACAACCAATGTTTACCCGGTAAGTTGCTGCAAAGACGCAGTGTGCACGAAATGAATGAACCCCCTCTGTTCAATCTACTGCTGCTCTATGCACAAGTTACATTCTGATCTGCGAAACCGGTTTAAAAATAAAAAAAAAATTAAATTATAATCTTTATCAAATATACTCGGTACGGCGGCGACAACAATGCGCCATTTTACAATCCAACAGGAAGACCCCACAAGCGCGCGAGACACGAAACCTCACAGTTTCTCGCGAGACATGATTTAGTTGTCTGTAGTTTGTCGTGTTTTGATTGTGATTTTTTTTCTTTTTTTCTTTTTTTTTACTGCGATTAATGCTACTTTATTACACATTATTAAAAATAAAACGACATTTTAGTGGCTGGTCCTGCCACTTTTATTATGTATTTCCAACATAGCGACATGTACCCATTGTTTCCATGGTTACCAACGGCCTCTAAACACAACAGGAGCAGATTTTCATTCGCTGATATTCACTGAAAGACATTGAACAGATTTATAACGTCAGATGTATTCCATTTTAAGGAAAAGAAAGTTAATTTAGTCAACTTCGTCTTTAAATATGCCTTTAAAGGAGCTTGGGTTTTGATGTTATCAGGTAATGACAGGAGCAAATCGCTCTGAAGTTGACCCCCACCAGGATTTTATATTTCAATCGGCAAAACTATTTCTTTAATAATTTGTTTTCAAGCAATATTTTCAGCTATGATAATAAGTGTCGTAATGCTGTCTCTTTAGGAAGTCACTAGAAACTTTGAACATGTACAAAGTGGATTTGCCTGTAGACGAGTCCACGGAAAAGGCTGTGGAGAGGCGTAGGGCTGCAGAAACAGCACGCAAGACCCGCATTTTCAACACCCGGCTTCGTGTGATGGGCCTCGACTTAGATACACTAAACCAACAAATCCGGGAGAAGAAACATCAGCAAAACATGGAGAAACAACGGGACAAAGCTTTGGGTAAACCGAAGGACAGGGTTGGAATAGAATTAAAGCAATTTAATTACAGCCATAATTCCTGCAAGACGCTAGAAATGCAAGTCCCCTAGTCCCTTATTGTTTTAGGCCCTCCCCATTAATGAGCTTTGGTTGGTCACAGGTGTATTTTTTAATGTATTGCAGATAAGTTGACAATATATCAAGATGAAGTACTGGTGCAGCTGAACAATGCTGAAAAGGAAAAGCGAAGAGTTTTGAATTCTGAACTTGCCAACTACTGGGCTACTCATCAGCAAGCAGAGGACTCTCGTGATGCTGATCTTAAAATTGGCCTGAAGGGGGCATTCAAGATCGCCATTCCAGAGAATGAGCTAGGGCCTGCCAGTATGCAAATCTTTAAGGTAAGCCGGCTCTGACAAAGCAGGTGATTTGTATGCAACACCCCTTTGTAAGACCAAAGGGGTGGTGGTGGTGTGTGTGAATGCGTGTGTGTGTGTTCGAGGGGGGGGTTAAGTATAGTTAAGTATGTAATATTGTTACCACTTACGGTCATCTGTCCTTGTTTCATGTCCAGGGAGAGGGTGTCGGAGAGGAACAGATGATGAAAGAACAAATAAGAAAGACAGAACGAGATCTGCGAGCGCAGATGGATGAGAATGAAAAAAGGCACATGCGAGACAAGCACAGAGGTGAAAAGAGACACACACACAAGTACACACACTCACTAGCGTTCCTGATGAGCTTACATGCTTTACTCTACAACCTCTGTACATCACACACATGCTTCATACTTTCCTGCACAAACAATCATACACTCCCATGCACAGCCCTTATTACCAGGTGACAGTGATGGATGCTTATCCCTAAGAGCCCTACTGTAAGTGTGTAGTGTGCATTTGAAGAGTGTGAAAAGCACACATCAGATTATTCCCAAATCATGTGTGTCACAGAGATGCTTGAGAGCAAAGAGCTGGTGCAACAAGACTTGAGAGGGGTTCAGCAAGCTGCCCACGAGGAGGTGTGTAAGAGAGCTACCCGCATCGCGCTCAACAACTACAATCAGGCTCTGGTACAGTATATGTGCACACTCACAGATGGACACACAGATACGCACACACCACTCACTAATGTGAATGCTTAAGGCAAAATCTGAGGGGGGGAGGGCAAGCTGTGACTTGATGTTGTCATGCGGGAATTGCAAGCTGAAATGTCAAATGATGCATACACACACGGTGCAGGATGGCGGCAATCATATCATTTGGCACCAGGTAACATGGATGGTTAAACGGCTTTGATTTATGCATGGTTACTGTCTGTTTTTAAAAGCCTCCATCTAGCTCTTCCCTCATTTGCCTGAATGCACTCGGCTGAATCCCCCACTGGGAGGCATCATTGTAATTCCTTCAGGTCACTGTACTTTTTCATAGTGTTTAGTGGTTTCTCTAATAACCACTCATGATTCACAAGCAAATACAGCTGACTGAGTGGCTCTCTCAGGAGGACATTTGCCATATGGCTGACTGGTAGCTCTATGCTAGGAGTAACCACATTTTGGAGACTGGGTTTTGCAATGCTCCTGAATCATTAATCACGAGTGGGATAATCAATTAACTGTTCCTGAAGCTGTGTTAAAGCCTCACCATGTCCTGTACACACAGGCTAAAGAGCAAGCAGAGAAACTGAAGGAGCAACACAGGAGAGAGGAACAGGAAAATCTTGCAGAGATGTGGCATACAATGACATCTGACATGATGACAGAGTATGCAGAGGTAACAGAGAGACAGGTGGGAGGAGGGAGGCCACCACAGGTTCTACCAGACAGGTGGAAAGGAATGAGCCCGGAACAGCTGAAAAGCATTCAGCAGGAGAGAGAACAACAATGCCTTGAGAGACAGGTATTACACTCTGTATTCCACAGTAATACAGTCAAAGCTACACATGGTATTCCACATATATGTAGAATAACATGTGCACACAATTCCTTGAGTACTTGTGTGTTTTACTAATGCAACTTCAGAGGTGGTCAGCAGGGGAATTGGGAGGAGCAAGTACTTGTGCTTGGGCACTGTATAGATTAATCAGAAGTAAGAGTGTGTGTGGATTTAAATAATAGTAAATAATCGTAAAATAATGATAGAATAGAATAGATAGAATAATAGTAAAAATATACATGTATATTAGATCTATACCTTCAGTCCATAAAATAAAAGAAATATTTTAAGATAATTAAAACTAATGACAGACCAGTATAAATGATCATTTAAAACCAATTTAAAAATAATTAATTGAATTAAAAGTCTAAAGTTCATAAAAAAAGGAAATAAATAACTTAACTAAAAATATTTAAAGGAAAATACTTTAAAATATTAATATCAGTCATTATTAAAGTAGAGTTAAGGGAGCTTCTGCTGAAAACACTCTTGACGGGTAGGTCATGAAGGGGATGTCATGTGTTGTCCAGTATGTTCAGCAGTTAGTGTAACATCCTGCTCTTAATAACTACCTCTAGGGGCTCCAGGGTAGTCCCCAGCACAGACTCAGACTTTAATCAGCTTGTTCAGCTTGCCAGTGTCACTGGCTCTGATGCTGCTACCCTAAAAGAAAGCTACAAAGAAGATTGCCCTAGCAGTAACATACAACAGCGTTTTACTGAATTTATTAAATGACCCAGAAAGCCTCAGCATTGCATTTCCAGTCCAGTCTATCATTGATGTGAATACCCAGGTTTTTGTAGCTCTTCTCCCACAATAGAAATGCTGTTCAACTTAGGTTTGGCCCTCCTTTTTATTCTGTTTTATACAATGCAAATGTTGGAGTACTCCTGATGTAATTCAGAAGGTTGTTTCAGCAGCGAATCAGAAAAGATAAAAGCCACATCACCATATTGGTTAAGACTCGGTAAATAACCCATGGGGGTTCTGCAGGTTCATAGCTTTCTAGCTTGTCAGATAGATATTGAGGTCACAAATATCACCTTAAAAAAGCACTAACATTTAAAAATCAGTTTTAAAACTAATTGGAAGCTATTGAAGTAACAGGAGCACTGCTAGTGTCCATCAAGCCAACGGTGCTCAAACCAGCGTAGTAGGTTTGAACAAGTAATAAAATATTTTAGTGTACTGGAGATATAAAAAATATATACCACTGTGTATTGTAAAAAATCCCTAATTCTTTAATGTTGTGCTGAGAAGAAGTGGACACATGTCAAATTCAAAAGTCCAAACCACAAGCTGTTTATTAATACACATGTGCGGGAGATGAACAGAATATCACCACAAAAGTAGATATCAGCTGATCTCAAAGGAAGTACAACATTGCTTGAGGTTTTTATACTAAGCAGCCCTGTTTCCTGGGGGTGCTTTGCTATGTGACAATGCAGATGTTTCCTCAATCCTATGTGAAAAAACTCAAGATTATGTTCTTATCACACTCTGAATCTAAGCTTAGCTCTGCATGTTAAACAGTTCCATATAAGGCATTGGAGTGGTTTTTTAGTGCCCTTAGAAAAACAGGAAATCACATTGCTCAGTAGTTTCTTCTCAGGCTTAAGGCCTCAATATTAGAGTAATATGCAGCTTTTAAAAATGACATAATAACAGGGGAATAGATGCTTAAGCGAAAAATGACAGAAACTAAAATGATTAAGTGAATAAAATGGCTTTCTCCCACAGTATTTGTTTTCTCCTTATTCAGGATGATGGCATAATCTTCCAGTGTACTAAAATAAGGCCCCAAACCTCCCATTAGTGCCTGGACCTGGATTAACAGGATCAAGATTGATTTCAAGATGCAATAGTGGCCAGAATCAGCATAAACATAAAGTGCTGACACAGAAAAAAATCATTTGGGTGGATCCAATTACATGCAGATAAAAGCCATAGGACCTCCAGTAGATAATTCAGCTCTGAAGCTTTGCATTTTTCAGTGTTATCTACAGGCATGTTAAAGTCACATCAGTCAATCAGCATTGGAATCAAAATCTAAGGAAGTCTGGGAACCTAAATCATTAAGTAATGAAGGAGTATAGCAATTAGAAGAACAAGTCTAGTGCATTTTTAGAGTTATTTCCTCTCTGCCTTCAGAAACAGCAAAATGCTGAGAAGATTCGGGATGCAGCCTGGGACCTGAAGCTGCTCAAGCTGTCCAGAGAAGCTGAGAAGGAGGACCTGAGAGCAGCTGAGCTGAGGAGAGAGCAGAGAATTCAGATGGACCGGTACAACATGCAGTTGGCCCAAGAGCAGCTGGCACAGTAAGCACTGCACACATATTCATACACTCACTGATTAGACAATAGTCAGCAAATGTGTTTTAGGCTTAGGTGATAAAATATGGAAATGTAGAATTCAGATTTTATAAACATTTTGAGGGAAAAGCTACTTACTGTGTTTAAATTTCTGTTTCTGCCCCAGGCAAGAGTACCTGAATAAGAAACTGTACACCAACAAGCCCACCAAGGACTACTTTTATCAATTCAACACCAGCTCCCGCTGACTGCCAGTGACCTGACTGTGTGGCATTGGGCTAAATAAACCTGGTAAATCAATCAATCAGTGTGAACTGGATCAACCTTAATCATAACTTAAGTGACAGAGATTTCTTTCTGATTAACAGTTATTTCTGATTAGTGACAAAAAATAGGACCCTCTTTTGGTACAGATTGTTCCACGTACTTTATTTTTCAGTCATATATCCAGTTACAGTGGTAGCTTCATAATGCAGTTACAATATTGGCCCCAAAAGTGGTACAAGACCCACAGCTCCAGTCATCCACCCATGACAAATATAGGCATCATCATATTGTGCTAATAGTGCACCCCACACTCTGCGATTAGGCATATCATCTCCAGCAGCAGCGCACACTCCCTGGCCTTCTGTTTCTTCTCACTTCCACTTAAAACGTCTGTTTTTGAGTCATAGAGAAGCCTCTCTACACAAACCAATTTATTTTCAGTCGATTTTTCTTCTTTAGCTATATAAAAAGAAAAGAAAAAACAACCACAGTGAGAAAGCAAAGGCCAGCATCCCCAGGTTTCCCCTACAAAACATGAAAAGCAAAGAGTGAGCGGCAGTCGAGTGAGTATCTGTGTGTGTACACTCATTCCTCATTCAGAGCTAACATTTGCCCCCAAACACTGACAAACACAGTTGTTTAGCAGCAGATAGTTGAGTTAGAATATTGGCATATCTTGCATCATTCATTGCTCCTGTATGAAAATAGATTTTTTAAAAGCTTTATTTGTCCTGAGTGTGTCTGTTTAACCAACAACAGGGAGTTTACACATACCTCCTTCAGTGCCACTCGCCTCTTTAGACATCTCATGTACTACCTCAGAGTGTCAGTTGATATTCGGCCAGTGGCGAGCTTTTGTTAGAGGAGGGAGAGTATTGCGTTTAAGAGTTCCCTGTGGCTCACTGCATTTCTGCTCCGCACAACTTCATCAGACAAAAACTCCACAGATATTCACTGCACTGCATTGCTGGATGATTAAGGACATGAGCGCAATCCTAGCTTAAATTGTGATGTAACTACTTTCACTAAGTGACACTAAATTGACTTTTTTTCTTTTTTCCATTTTCAAATTTCGATATGTTTGCAAAAACATCTACATAACAATGTGATTTTTTTTTCCTTTTTCATTTTTTTTTCTCCTTTATTCAACTATGGAGTATGTTTTTGCTACACCCAAATTTCACTGCGATCATTTGTTGATAACAGAAAAGTCTGAATTCATAGCAATAGTACAGAGAAGGAAAAAAACTACAATTTGCAACATTTTAAAATTAAGTGAAGTGGCTTTAAACCTGCACATTTTTCACATTTTCATATCAAACATGGTTCTGTAAGGGTTGTATTTACATTCAGAGGGAAAACAAATGGTCCCGGCTCTTCCTGTGACTTTACTCTCCTTTGACCTTTTTAGCTCAGATTATTTTCAGAAGCAAGTAAATACAGTGTCCGCCTAACCCTGAAAGGAATACATTCTCTGTTTGATATAAACAACTATTTTTTAACCTTTATCATATATCAAATGGCAGCCTTTACAACTGTCAACAATATTAGCTTGCACTGAGGAAGGTTTGAAAATAAAACTCGAGAGAGTGTTTGCCCACTAGACGCCACCCTCTAATCTGAAATATACATAAATACTGCGCCTCAGTTTGTTTAGTATGAGATGAGCAGGTATGAAAGGTTGTTAATTAGAGACAATGCTTTAATACAGCGTAGAAAGAGACAAAGACAGCGATACAGAAAACTACACATAGGTCTCGACACACAAAAAAATTACAACATCGTTTTCAAAAATGACATTACACTTCTGGTGGGAAGGCGAGAGAGTAATGACATCAATCTGGTGCTTTATGCAGACCCAGCAGGCACAGGAACTTATAAGGATCATGTACGTATCTATAATACTGTATTATGGCTAAATAGATAAGTGTAGATGCAGCTATATACACCAGATGCTACTCAGCATTTTCACAGCAAGTTCCACTTAATGCATCCAAATAGTAAGAAACTTGGCTTCACTTGATTTTACTGAAAACATGTTGACCTATGAAATGTGTCGTAGCTTTTTATATAAATAGTGTAGAAAACAATATGAAAAATGATTACGTAACAAAAATGACACAACAACAACAACAACAGCAACAACAAAAAATGATGTTTGGTATTCAAACACGCTTGTAAAACAAAAAAAAAATGTCACTGGCAAGTACAGTCGAAGACATCAAATGGCAATTAGACATACAAAATCATGTGGGAAGTACATCAAACATGATTCATATCTAAAATTCAAGATTATTTTTTACAGCAGCATTAGCTGTCTGGTTCCCTACACTGGGTTCTACCATCATCCTTCACTTTTAATGCACTACTCTGCATCTTTACACGACCATACCTACACCCCCTGATATTTCTAACTGTACAACATTCTTTCTTTATGCTTCTGCGCTGTTGTTTGCTGAGAGAAAGAAAGAGGACGGAGAGAAATGAATGTTAGTCATTTTCATTAGTTGTAAACTGCACAGGAAAATGAGGGGAGGTCAAAGGACATGTTCATGTCAGTCAGGCTTATATCACTATCGCTGTCCACTACTTTGGACACTCCTTTGGTCAACGTAGTCTAGTCAAGCAGATGACTGCGAGGGACATCTGAATATGATTGTTTATTAGTCGTCGAAGTACAGATCAGCAAGTCGGGAGGGAACAGGAGCATATGGGCACATACGTGTTGACATATTTTGGTCTGATGGTCCCCAGTGGATGTGTGGGGGTTAATCGAGGATGGTGACTGAGTTGGGCACGCCATTGGTGGCGGGAGAGAAGGTAGTTGGGTTCAGCGGGGAGTTATCTGGCAGGCCGTGGAAACCTTCTGGACCGCCACTGGGACGACTGATCTGGCTAGCCAGAGACTCATCCATGTTGAGCTCTGTGCTCATGGCACTGCTGCCATTGAAGTCAAGGTTGTCTTCGCTGTACAGCTTGCTCTTCTCACACAGGGACGGCTGGCTGGCTGTTCGCTTTTCCTCAAGATCACTGCAGCATGAAGAACAGAAGAGGTTAAAAGCAAAAAATGTTAACACGATACATACAAAAAATGCAGTGCTACATAGCAAAGGTTGAATATTAGGTACTAATGTTAGAAGTTATTTTTTTAATAGTGATTTCCAGGTTATAAATCGTGACTATTTGCTTTTTAGGGTCTCACATTACAGTAAGGTATAATATTGGCTTTATGACTGTTGATTGAACATAATGCAACCAATTTTTAATATGAATCAGTAAACAAACATATTACCTTAAAATTAGTCTGAATGTTTATGGAAACGCAAAAGGTAAATGAGGCATTGGCAGAGGTAAAAATTAAGTGGGTTAAGGATATTAAATCATATCACAGCATACCTTTCTAGAGATCTGCATAACAGGGGCAGGCATTTGGGAGGAGAGTGACAATGAAAGGAACAGAGAGGGTTAGGAAAACCAAGCAGTGCTGAGGGAATCAGGGCTGTATGAAAAATCAATGTGTAGAAACCTAACAAAGCATTCAAGTGACCAGCGTACATTCAGATGACACACCTGTACTCTCCGAAAGTTTCATCCTTCATGGGCCGAGCTTCCGAGTCCATCGGGCCTTCCTCTTTATCTTTCACTAAAAATGCGACAGATTATTGGATTTCATTATCAGTCAGATCTTAATCTTGTTTCTATCTAAACCCACTAAGTCTCAGATCTCAACAGTGAAGTCTACTATCTGTAGATAGTATCAGTGTGTCTATATTATAGTTTCACTTTAAGTTCTCACTGACTTTCTGACAATATAACAGCCAACTAGAATAGCAGTAGGTATCATCAGATTAATTATTTGGTTTGTCTTCACTTCTCTCTCATGTGAAAATTGCTAAAAGTCTCTTTTTCTCATTCAGACCATTATTGTACTTTTTTTGTGTCATTTTTAGAAAGAGCCAGAGCCTCTTCCTTAATATCACAGCAAGGAAGTGTAAGCTTAGAGGTCTGTCTCACGTTTGACATGACAGCTGCATGGGAGAAAGCAGGTTGAGTGAAATGGGACAGTTATTTAAAGTTGGAACCACTGTTCAGATCAGACTGTTTGGGATGGATTTAAAAGAACACGCAGTATTCTCTCCAGTCAATATAATATATTTACTGCGGTGCAGTAAGCCAGTAAGTGTTTCGCTTCTTTTTCTACAGCAGCGTCGGACAGCTTTATGGCTCCAGACTGGCCAGTGTTGCCCACACAAGGCTTGTGTGGATATTTTTTAAAAAGAAGTATATCTGCATGTCAAGCTTCAGTTTAATATCTCTCCTAATATTAAAGACTTATCAGGGTAGGTCACACTGACCTGAGTACTTTCCCCCTTTACTCCTCTTAATGAAGCAGAGGATGAGTAGGATCAGCAACAACAGCCCAATGGCACTCACAACACCAATGAACCAGCCCTGTGTTGCAAAGCTTGGCTGCATCTCTGTTACTCCTTAAGAGAGGAAAAAGGAAGATGGTAGAAAAAGAAGTTAGGTTTTTTTTGTTTTTTTTTTAGTAACAGGAAGCAGGAATAAAATACACGGCAAATGGAAAGTATGAAACAGATAGGGAAACCAAGATAAAAGAAGGAGTAGAATCTAGAGCAAAGGAGACAGATCATTATGCATTCTGACAGGCTGGCATTTCACCAGGGAACCAAAGAATACAGCAAAATACAGCAAACAAACACAAGTAATGGATCACTTCATATGGCTAACCAAGCTCTCTTTTCACAAAAGTCTTTGAAAGCACTTCACAGGCAGAGAAAGAACTGCAAGACACTCTCTGTAGAATCAGGCTTTATATTTTTAGCTGCGGGAAGCCCAGAGGAGAGAGCAATGGGGATAAAAGGAAAGGATGAATGAAGGCTCATAGTACCTGTTCCTTCTGTCTCGATCTCAGTCTTGAAGAAGGTTTCGTTGTTGTAGATAAAGTGGAAAAAATAATGGGAGCCAGGAGTCAAGCCCTGGAGCTGGTAGAAAGACTGAGAGGAGTTCACCTTCTCTGTCTTCCTCCATTTATTGCCATCTGCAGAAGCACAACATGAAACCTGTGTCTTTTTCTTTTCTTGTTCAGGATTGTGTAGCTACTCCCACAAGGTAATAATCCTTTCAAAAAGACTGAATGCAAAGACACGTGACTTATGCACAGATTAGTGTGAATATTATACCTTTCTTGTTGCTGTACTGGATCTGGAAGCCAACATTCCTGTGTCTCTTTTCAGGTACCCAGCTAAAGTTGACTGCGTTTTCCCCCACAGACAGGCTGATGTTGACAGGAGTAACTGTAATGCATTCAAACAAGAGCAAATCAAATTTTTGTTTAATTTAATAGCTTTTACATATTAAAAGAGTGACTTGGCTTTATACCTCCATCAAGCATAGTGGCACCCTTCACCGTGATCGGTACTCCATCCCCAGCAGCAGTGCGTCCCCTAAGGTAGAAACGGTAGTAGCTCTCATGGTCCAGGTTCTTCAGGGTGAAGTGGGTGACTGTGGGGTCATCTATTGTCTCCACCTGCATGGGGCTGTCCTCACTCTCTGTAACTGACCACAGCAGTGCCAGAAAAGCATTTAATCACTTTTTGGTTGTCAACACATGTATGGATAAAGTATTGTTCATGGTGACAAGTAACTGACTGATGAGCTCATTAGGATGCTTCTGACATTTCTTTAGCGCTATTGATTTCACTGGAGATGTATTGCTTGTTTTTGCCAATGTCCGATTGCAACATAGGGGAACTTTCAACTTGAAGGATTTTACTCACTTTGTTGGAAAGGTTTAAATAGACACATGCTCACTCTGTTGGTACTGCAGTAGATATCCAATAAGCACTCCATTGGGCTGTCCAGGAGGTGTCCAGTGGAGGGTCATTTCTGTCTTTGATGGGCTGTCTAGGGTCAGGGTCAAGGGAGGACCAGGGACTAGCAGAAATACAAAAAAATGCATGATGATAATGTACTTAGTAATATCTATCATCACCCCTGGAAATCATTCACTGGCTATCGGTTTCATTTCCTTTGCCATGTTTCTTGACCTTCTGTTTTTATTATCTGCAATAAAACATCTTTAACCACTTTGTCATCACTTCTCCCTTTTCTAGCCTTATGACCAATTCTTCTTCCCCCCACTTTTCCCATTTATTCTCACCTCCCTCTGGAGTCTCAAAGGGCAGCAACTCAGAGAAGGGTCCTTCTCCCTTTTGGTTGTATACAGTCACCGCAAGGGTGTAGTTGGAGAACGGCCTCAGATCACTGATTATCTTCCTCTGCTCGTTGGGCCCCGTTTTCACCACCACAGTGCTTTCTAACTCCTGTGCCCTTCGGCCTCGGTGGTGGCTCCTAGACACTCTCCTGGTGTAGTGGATCTGACACAAGAGGAAATCACAAATGAGGATTTTTTTTTTAAATTTATATTTAAAAAGTTACAATTTATCTCAATTGCTCAGGCACATTTCTTTGAACAGTTTGGAAGTTTCTGACTCTGTAGATGAATCTCCCAAAACAGCTCAAAATGTTTTCCTCGTTTTCTAATTTCCAGAAAGTCAGTATCCTGCATGGTTTCACGGTGGTCTGCTTTACCAGACTGTTGTTTTTCTGATGATAATTGAGCTACTGTTAACTACAGTAAATAGAAAAAATGCTGAACATGTACACAGCAATGCAAAGAACAAAAAGTGTACATTATCAGTAAACAAAACATCAGGAGCATGTAATAGTCATTCTTGTTCTTTCAGGCTGCTACTGTTACGAGTCACCACAGTTGATCATCTCCTTTACCTCATCGTATCCGTAGCACCCTCTTCACCTGTGCCGCTGCTCTGATTTTCTAAATTCATACATCCTAAGTGCTCCCAACCAAACTCTTTTCGTTAGAAGCAGCCAATTACATCTCAAAACACACACAGCTGGGATGAGACATTTGTTGAAACGTTCTAAAACATTTGAAAGTCCTAACAAAGAAAACAAAATGCTCTGCATTGTTTTGACAGGTTTCATTAACTGAGCCCAAGCAAGTGAGGAAAACTGTAACATTCATTGCATTTAATTACATTTATATTATGACTCGATGTTCCCATTTGGTTCTCTAAGACATTAAAAGCATGAGTGGAGTGTTTACTAGAACATGCATCATAAAAGACCAAAATAAAAGGAAAGTTAAGGAGTATTTTGAGGGGGAGAAAGGGCTTTACAACCTTGAAAATACAAAGTACCCTGACGCCGCTAAGCTACGATCTGTCTGCCTCCACTTTAAAACCACTCATGTATTATTCATGCATACGTCAGGCCAAACAACAGATGAGATACAGGGGCAGTACCTTGTATCCCAGCAGTTGTCCTCTGACCGTCTCTTTGTCTATAGGTGCCCAGGTCACTTTGATTGTAGTGCTGTTTATTATTTCAACTCCCACATCCATTGGGGCCTCTAAAGGAACTGAGAGACAACAACAGACAGGAAGGAGACGAGTTAGAATGCCAAGTAGACGTAATCTGAGGAGAAAGTAACAGTTTTTAAAAAAAATATACTACCATCTTCTCCTGAGTAGCCTATGACTGGGTCTGGCTCAGGTCCCCATCCTTTTTCATTCAAAGCCTGAACTTTAATCTCATACGCAGAGAAGTTCCCAACATTGTTTACTTGGAATGGCGGCTCTGTTACATTTTCCTTGTGCCACTCGGGGCCACCTCCCACTGCTCGCCTCCACTGCACAAAGTACTTGAAGCCAGCTCCATAGAACTGGCTTCTGTTCATTTTCTGTAAAGAAAGATGGGAACAGCAGCCAATAAGACCTTTTCTCAAACATTATCAGCAACTGCATTGATAAATGGTGCATTCAGGTAAGAGATATACCGTCCAGGTGATGACCAGAGTGTTTGGATCAGTGGACACAGTCTTGACATCTTTAGGTTTATCAGCTGGAGCTGGGATTAGCAAACAAGATGGTTTAGTGTTGTTTGGGATTTACTGTGACAGTACATAAACATATCGCTAGAAATCCCTGGCTTTTACCTTCAGCATTTACGTTGTGTTCTTTGGATGGTCCGCTGGGGTTGCTCTTGCCCACCTCGTTAATGGCGATGACCCGGAAACGGTAGGACATGTAGGGCAACAGGGTGAGAAACACATGTTCGCTGTTTCCGCTAACATTCGTCAGGAATTTCCAGATCCTCTCTTTCGAATTTTGGTCCTCAAACTCCACCACATACTCTACAACAAAAGTCAAGGAATGATGGAGAAAGGACGTTTTTCCAAGAAAGTAATGGAAACATAACTCAACACTCAAAAAGCTGTATTTCTGTCGCTCTTTGTCTCGT
>VUQR01031213.1:41686-64778 GCA_015108515.1 Hemichromis elongatus | reverse complement strand
CACAGTGGTGGGCAGAGTCAAGGAAATGAAGGAAAGTATTTTAGTTTAGATAGATAGATAGATAGATAGATAGATAGATAGATAGATAGATAGATAGATAGATAGATAGATAGATAGATAGATAGATAGATAGATAGATAGATAGATAGATAGATAGATAATCTATCTAGATAGCATTGAATAGTATTTATAACATATGAACAATGAAGCAGTGTAATATCTTCTTTAATAGGGTGTAGGGCGTTTTTAGGTTTTAACCCTTGTTTCCTTGACACAGATCCTAAGGTATGTCATTTATTGATCCTAATCATTCATTCTCAGTGACTCTTATTGACATGGCAGAGGCTTCACGATTGAAAGGCACCAGACACCTTGACCTTTTGCATCTCTGACCTGCTCCTCCCTTCTCCTCTTCCTCCTCACCATCATCCACCCTTCAACCCTCTCACCTCGCTGTCAACTAGCCTCCTTGGGGACTCATATGGGTAGATTTACTGCATTCATCAGCATTTGTGAGATCCGCATGTGTTTGTATACAGGCACTTTTGAAATTAGTGTAGGTGGCTGTGACTCACTGCAAGTAGTCTCAGATAAAGAGTTAACAACAAAAGCAGCAGTGGAGGAAATATTCTCTCTCTGTCTCTCTGCTGGAGCTTTGTGGGCAGGCTGACAGCAGCAGAGAAGATGAAGATCAATTTCCCTGTGGGGCCACAAACTCAGCTGCATTTCTAATGCTCACATATTACATCGAGGAGGTGAGTGACAAACATCACCGAATTTTTTGTTGTATAACTCAACTGTTGATTGAATTACTCCCCAATCAGATTCTGGTTTGCACCATAGAAACCAGATCAATAGTAGGACTAATCAATACAGTAGGGGAGGATCAACTGCAAAGCAATTAGACGCCACACAGAGGAGGCTACAAAGGAGGGCTGACCAAAGAAACCCCAGCTCTAAATACGAGTGTTCTGTTATGTATTTACAGCATAACAGAGATCTCTAACACTGAATACTGAGGTTGCTGAAAGAGAAACACGTGTTCATTTAGCTCATTTGCACTAATTAATCATGATAAAAGATTATTATTAGAGCCCTTTGATGAAGCAACAATGTAATTACCACAACAAATAGATCTTTGAACCACATGGAAGCATTCACAACCCATTAATAGGAATATTATGAATTAGTACTCACAATTGGGGGGAATATTTATGGCTGCTTGGCTGGGCTGGGTTGCAAGGGAGAGAAGGATGAGGACAAGGGGGAGGAGGCAGCTGGAGCACTGCCCCCTACTGCCAACCTGCTGTCGCTGCTTGTCAGGCATTGCTCACTGTCCCATCAAAGTCCCACCTGCTCACACACTTCCAGTAAAATGCACACAGAGAGCAACCTCACTCACACGCAGACTCGTGCTGAGCAAGTGTGAGGCTATGTTTCTTGTGCAAGAGGCCTTGGCTTTGCCTCATATGTCTTTGATCTTCTTGTCCTCGCTCTCTCTTTTCCCCTCTCCTTCAGTGTTCCCCTTCAAACCAGGTTCACGCTGTCCTGCTGGTCTCTGCTCTGAAAGACAGAGAGGAAAAAAGGGAAGGAGATGTACAGAGGGGCCATGTGTCAGAATGGGTGAAAAATTACCCAGGGCCATGTGGTTAGATCAACAGACAGACTGAGACATAGAGTTAACAAACCAATCAGTCAACAATGACTGTCCCATAAAAAAAACAAAAAAAAAAACAACACCAGCCAGCCTATCGCCCAACCTGTTCCTATTATAAAAAAAAACTATTTGGTTTTAATTGCATGACCAGTGGCCCGTATGGAGAGGCCAGTCAGCAGGACAGATGGGCTGAATACCACAACTAGAAGCTGAACAGAGCATCCCAGCACCCAGATGGGCTACAGACAGACAAATGCAGAGTGATGGAGTGATAAATCTGATGATACGCAAGACAGACAAACAAATAGTTGATAATTAGGTTGACTGGTCAGAGCTGCATTGCATGAACTGAACAGTTTGCACTGTACTGGGGTGATAGTATTGTGCTAAGTATGCGATAAAGATGCTATCAGTCATGGTGAGTGAGGAAAACCACCCCTTCCTTTTAGTCTATCCATTCTCCATCTGTATCCTTGGAGTCGATCCTTGCCACAACATGCAGGCTGTCCTCCCCCGCGGCACCACGTGGCGCAGCCCGCTGACTGTTTACACTACTCAGTATCACACACAAAGAGCTGTTATAGCACGCCATGATTAAGACGTACATGTGAGACAAAAGAAAGTGGCGATAATACAGAGAGAGTGGCTGATCTGGCAGCTCTGCAGCCTGATTGAAGGAGTTTTGGCTCCGCTCACCGTTGTTTGCTGGCACTGCCATGGAGGAGTGATGAGTGACCTTGGGGAGTAGAGGGAAGGTCAGAGAGAAGAGGAGATGAAGAGGATGAAGAGCGTGGTGGGTGGGAGGACGATAGAGAGTGGTGATTATCGTTCATTTTCTTGTATCTAGTGGATAATTGCTGGTCATGTGTTTATTGTGGATTTTGTGTCACTCAGCAGACATTGCACTGAACGATATCCTACAAAAGGACACAGGAATGTGGGATTTGTCTACATCAAAAGATCTATTCAGATTAAATTAAAGACCAAGCAGAAGTCTTTAGTTAGGCCGTTTAAACTAACAGCATTTGGATTAAACGAGCCATTAAACTCACTTACTTGCCTTGTCAGAAGAATGGAAAACATTGAGAGAGCAGGGGGAGGAGGGGTGAAGTGGGTAGAAGACTTAAAAAGTGGAAAGTGGGATTGAGGAGGAGAGCAAGGGAGGGATGAGAAGGAGAGAGTCAGAGTAAAAGAGGGGGGGAGCAAAGGTTGATGGGATGGGTGGAGAGATGTGAGGGAGGGAAGGAGGGATGACAAAGGGTGACAGCTGTGACGCTAATCCTATCCATCCACTCACATACATAGACACACATGTGCAAGATCTTCAAATCAGTGTGCATCATTCACTTTCTTGTTAGTCCTCTTCTTCCCTAGTCCTTCTGTCGGCTTAAAGCCTCTTTAGTTGTTGTTGTTCTTGGGAAACAGGGAGCCAATTACAGTGATCCGGTCTTAAATCGGCCTCTCCAAATACCATTAGAGTGGGATGAATAAAGCAGGACTAGTCAAGGCTTTAATACTGGTGTTAATGTAATCTAAAGTGGGAGCTTGCCTAGCATTCAAGGAGATGGCAAGGGAGCACTGTGTGGAGCAAAGCAAGACGCTGATTAATGATTAGGCGTGCTATACCTTGTCATTCTGCCAATCACAGTTCACCAAGGGAGTGTGTGTGCATGCGCACACACGCGCACAGTGATACACACAAAAGAAGTTTGTAATGCATGACTAGACCGACAGAAAGGAAAGAGGACAGACAGACACTTGGAGTGGTCTGACAGATGATATCAAAAAGATAAAAGGGCATGGTCCAGTGGGCTTTAGTCAGGAGGAGGCAAAGCTTGCAGAAGAATATTCCAGTCATGTTGAGGAGGAGCAGTAAAGGGGAACACTATAATGGGATGGGAATGGTGAAGAAATGACTGTCACATGAGACTGCGGCTGAGAGGTTGCCATGTAACAAGGCCAACGCTGCCCCAGACTCAGCCCCACTAACACACTAATACACTCACATACATGCAGAAAGCTTCCACACTGTGTACACAGCATGGAGTCCCGTGGTCGAACCATTATCACAGGAGCAGGAGACTGTCATTGAAGCAGATGTCTGATTTCACTTCTTCAGGGTGTCTGCTGTGCAGCTGTCAGTGATCCAATTCCATCCCTGTTACCTGCTTCATTTGACAGGGTCAAAGGTCACGCCTGGGATGGCTGCTCGCAGCTGGGCTGAGATGAACCTTTACAGCGTTTGAGTGCCTTTAAAAACTATTATCACCACTGGGATGTCAACGGGCACCATCAAAAGTCATTCAATCACAGAGAGACTGGAGAGTGAACAGCATTGTGTTGCGATCCGAGGGCGAGGTCATTTCTGTTTGGCTTCAAAGTTGCTGAAAATTAGCCACCAACAGGTCATGTATCAAACAAGTCTTATCGAGAGTCGATTTAGCAGCTCCTTTAAATATTCATGCTTTGCTTTGAGGCATTTTGCCTAGAAAATGCAAATAACTCAAACATTTTGCATTATGCTGTTAGTACTGCCATCATTAGTAAAGTTTAACCACTGCAGTGCTGTTGTGATGTGTAACCCCTTGTCACCCATTAGGAAGAAGATCCCACCCATCCTTCCTCTGCAAAATGTTGTAATTAGCATTAAGCAGGCATGTTGGGCATTGTGGGCACTTCCTGTGCTTAATAGCCTCGCTTGTTTATGAAGAAGGTGGGGCAATAACACAGGATCAAACCTCAGGAGTCTAATCAGGTCTTGAGTTTCACATATATTCTCATCTCCATTATGCCAGTCAGCTCCAAGTACATCATTTCACTTCTGTTTTACACGTAACCTCATGCATCTGTGTGAGGAGCTAATTTGTTATTCTATCCATTCATGCAGAAAGCCATGTAAATATAGATATTTATATATAAATTTGTTTATTTATTTATTTATTTTTAATTTGCAGTGCATTTTGATCAGATACAACCGCTCGCTTGGATTCACGAGTGAACATGTGTGGGTGTGTTCAAGCATGTGTGCAGGTCTCGTGTCCTGTCATGCCTTGCTTTTAAATATTAACTACCTCCAGCTGTGAAGACGTGTAGGAGGAGAAGATGCAGGATGGAAGGAGGGGGGAGAAAAATAAATGAATACGTGCCCCCCTTTACCCCTTCTTCTTCCCCCGGGGTTCTTCTGTCTGAAGAAGCATCAGATTTTTTTTATTATTTTTTTTAAGAGAGAGAAGTGGATAAAGGAACAAGGAGGAGATGGTGTGATTCAGACAAAAGCAAAGGGAGCAGAACCTAAAGAAAGAGGACAGATGGTTGGAGGCATTATAAGAGAAGGGCAGTGAGAAATTGCAAAGGTCAGTGGCGAGTACGAGTGAGGTTGGGTGTCTGTGAAACAAGGTGATGCTAGTGGGGGGTAGATGATCAGGCATCCTACAGAGTGAATTATTCATAGATATCTTCTTCCTGTCGGCACAATTTGCCCTAAATTCACCCAAATTCATAATTCATCTCCTCCCCTTGCCATACATTTGGTTTGGTCCCAGACTGACAGTGACCGTCCATACCTGCTGCCTTTGGTGTGGCTGTCTGATTTTCTCCCTCAGACCCTCCCCTCTTCCTCTCTCTGGCAGGGTCATACTTAATGCATGAGCCTGTTGCAGTGAGACCAGTCTCCGGCCCACTTTATCGCTACAGCAGAAAAATACCACAAATCATGTGAAATAATACCGGCTCCCTGTTTCCGCTCTGTTCCCCAATTTTAACACAGCCATTTGTCATTAATCACTCACCGCTGTGAAGATTGCCTTTCTTATAGGACTTTCTTGCATTTTGCAAAAGCGTTTTTACTTAGGAGACCACCTTTATAATAGAACCTGTCCAAGAACGATGAGCACCCATTTTCCTGTCATTGTTTTTTTTTTCATCAGTCTTCTCCTCTCTTTCAGTGTCAGCCCTCTTGGTAGCCGACACTAAAAGCTTTCTTCAATTCCCTTCTGAACGCTTTTCACAATACGTTTCAGAGTCCCTCCTCCTCCTCTCTCCTCTTTTCTCTGCATTGAACCCCTTCTCACTCCATCACTGTAATAAACTGCTGGTGTAGCACTTTAGCTTGGACAATAGGCAGCGTGGTTGGTTAATTCAATATTTGTAACTTTAATGGAAAAGAAGCTTTATAGCACAGTGGGAAACCACTGTGCAATAAAGTCTCCTTCCAGTGCCATCATGCCAGTACTCTTTGTTTGAAAGGCCTGGAAACATATATCTTAAGACTGATGATCCACAGTCAACTCCAAATGGAAATTTAGTAGCTGGAAAAAGCTGCAGAGCTACAGCTTATCTGAAACCACGATACACAGACAGCGAATTTATCAATACCACTATTAGCATAAGCTCAGCAGTTGCATACTTTTTTACTCCCACTGGTGTCAAACGTGATGGCAGAAGGCACACTGCACAGCGTCGCCATGAGTTTCCAAATAGGCGCACCTGCTTTCGAGGACCCCACCTCACTACAGGCCTCACCCCCTCCCTTCGTTTTGACAAGCATTAGAGGTTAATACTAGAGTGGCTCAACGCAGGAGAAAATAAAGGTTGTCAGAGGAGCCGTGAGGGCAACCGCCCACTCCCTCCCTATCCTGGTTGCCATAACAACATGGTCTCCACACTGCATCCCCCCCTTGTACATACAAATTCAGTTATTCACACACATGGACACTATCGGGTTTGCGGTATCACTTACATATGCACACACACGTAGGCACTGAGTGGTGCAAACTGACAGACTTTCCTCTCAACACACAAGTGTAATTACTTGGTGTGCTCATATATTCACTGTTTGCACATATTTATAGCTTGCAAATTGAGGGATTATAAAGCTAAATAATTTACAAACTTATACAACAGAAAGTTAAATTACAAAACAGCAGTGCAAGATTTCCAAAGTGCTCCTTGTTTTCTCTCTCTCTCTGTATTTCACAGTTATTCAGCATATTACCAAGACTGCAGCAGAAGCTACCTCTGGCGTGGTTTATTTATTGATGTTTTTCCCCTTAAGATACAATGGGAATGGTGGCAACAACCAAAAAAAAAAGAAAAAAAAAGTGGTGAATAATTCAAGGAGAAGGGAGTGGACTCATTAAGATATCCGTCAGGTCCAGAGAGAGACTGGAGAGGTGGAAGGAGGGAAGAAGGGATGCAGGCACGAGAAAGGAAAACCAACAAAGAGAAAAGAAGGGCAGCACCGGCGGGAGACCAGATGGGTGGGGCTAACAACAAAGTTAAGAACAAAAAAGTCTGAAAAATTAAAAATTCATCGTGAATGAATCAAAGAGAGAAAGAAGTAGGTTGCAGAGATTTGTCTTTAAAGAAAGGTGAAGCCTAAATGACATTAAAGGAAGAGAGATCTAGTTATGGGAACCCTGACCAGTAAAAGCTCTGTAATGATCAACATAGGGGTGTTACCCCATGTAATAGTGTATCAGATTCCCGGTGTGTGTGTGTGTGTGCACACATAAGTCCGTCTCTGTTGCTGCGTGTATCAGTAAAGATCAGTCTGTGTGTCAGCAGGTCAGCTAATCGCTCTTATCAGCTAATGGAGCCAGTCTTGCAGATGGAGTGCTGCCTTTGACTCTCTCCTTCTGGCATGCTAGTTGCTGTGCACTTAAGTTCAAAACTGATAAGACAATTTACTTGTCTTGCCTGTCAGTCAGCTGGTTGTGGGAAATGAAAATGTATGTGTGTACAAAAAAAGGGGTGGGGGAATTGAATCGAGATGTTTTTGCGATGTGCGCAGACTTTGCTCTGGGGGAGTAAAACAGGTTCAACATGTGGTCAATGAAAATCACTTCCCATTTCCTTTCATTTTACCTGGAAATTAAACGTAATAAAATTAAAAGAAAACAGAAGAGCCAACCTTAAAATGAAAAACCAAACGCACACACAGAAGCGAAGGCAGCAAATCAAATCTTTTCTGTAAACTAAAGCCTGCTGTGCGCTCTGTATGTGCATGCAAACACTCACACACACACACACACACACACACTGTGATTTTGCATTCACACATCCTCAAATATAAACCCTTACTGCTGCTGAACTTCTGCTTGTGGGCGTCATTTGCCTCATTAGCAATAGCATCAGTCAGAGACTGTGCCTGTAGCACAAAGAGCGCTAATTACAGACACACCCTCAGTGTCACGCTGAAGATATAAGATGTGTTGCATGCAGATATCCCCCACCCCTCCTACAGACACACCACACTTCCTCTTAGGTAAGAAAACACACACAATGGTTCTGCAGTACACTACGAAATAATTCCACAGTTATACACATCATACATCTTATAGGCACACTGATGTGTAAACTGTATTGTAGGAGCATCGAGTGGTGATCATATACAGTTTGTGAAGCTATTTCTTGTGCCATAATGGTTTACTGTCCATACAGCAGAGAGTTAATGGTGTTAGCCAGAGTAAATAGGAGCAATCATGGCATTATGAAATTATGTGGAAGAGCTATTACGAGTGACCTTCTCTCTTTCCCCTCTCATGTCTCCTCCATCCTACAATCCTTGCATTCTTTTGTTTGTTTGGGGTTTGTTTGTTTTTTGTTTTTGTTTTTTTATCTCTGACAGTCAGCCTCTTCCTCCCTCTCCTCGTCCCCCAGAGTGAATAACTTTGCTTATTTTTATTTTTATTTTGACATGCATTTTGACCTTCACTGACACTTTTTTGTTCCCCTGTGAGGACATATTCTGTTTGGGAACTAAGATTCAGGGGAGATACTTCAGTAAATGTGTTTGTATGCAGCTATTCAACCCTTAAAAATAAATAAATAAATAAATAAATAAAAATACGAGCTCAGATGGGGTAAAAGGAGATTTTATGTTTATTTGTTAGTAAAGCCTTTGGGGATCAAACTAGAGATAAGCTGGGCTGTGAAAAGGAGCTAACATTAGTATAGTATCTGTCGCTGTTATCCTTAAAACCAAACGCAGCAGCTTGGTTGCAGATCAAAAAAAAGGCTACAGCAACAAAAAAGTAAGAGGGCCAGCAGGAAACCAGCCACTGCATATGATGCTTGAAAAGCTTTACTATTTTATTCAGATGTGCACAAAACATTCACTCTGTGATCATTTTTCCAAATAGGTCTTGTTGTTATTCAATCAGATATCCATAAATGCAGTGAAAGCTGTAAAATAAAAAAGGGAAGGCAGTAGTGCTTTAGTTATCACATGAGCTTCAGGTGTGAATAGGAGCATATGTCTGCATATGTGTGGGTTGAGTCAGTGCAGAGAGCAGGTGGAGGAAGGCCTGCTGTGTGCTGCAGGTTGTGATTTCTAAAGAAGTGCTGTGCATTCAGTCATTCATCTGACAGAGAGAAGGGTGTGGTCCCTCGGGTCCAGTGATAAGTGGCCTATATAGCACTGCAGGACTCAGCTGCCAGCCACTTGTGTGACACACAAGAACACGTGGCCACGTCCATAGGGAAAATCAGCATGCCATAACCTGAAGAGATGGGCGGAGTGTTTATGTTACCTACCACCTCCATCATACTAGGATATATAGTAGAGAGCCCTGTACCTCAATGAAAGTGGATTCATACATTGTTTCTGTCTCCATTTTCCAGGTTTTGCAACCACAGGTATTTTTATTTTTATTTAGCTGAAATTTCTAGTAGATAGATTTGCCCGTGAGCTTCTCTGCAGAGAGCTTTATGCCAAGACTTCAGTCTTTGCCAGACGCATTTGTCAAGGTCTCCTTACATTGGATGTAATCCGTTTTTTTCCACCACTTCAGGGAAATGAGCTGCTGGCAGGGCAAGGTCACACATAGTGCTTTGCTAACACGTTTGCATGGAAGAGCCCCAGTGGCCCAACGATTGTGGGAAAGAGGATGGATTTTTTTTCGAGCTCTACATGGGCTTGTAGAGACATGAAGGAATCACACAGGAAATTGCAGAAATCACATTAATGAAAACATACCCAACACATGTTTGCATCCACACACAAAATGTTCCAACTTATCACTTCGTTGCTAAAGCAATACAAACATACGAAACCCTGCAAAAAAAAAGTATTATATAACACAAACTTAAACTAGCTGCAGTAACAGAAGTAGAGGAGATGCAGATTTACCAAAACAGCTTGGAAGATCTATTGATTCACATGTTTAACCTCCTAAGACCCGAACTCATGCATTGTTAATTTCTCTTTGATATTTGGGCATATCGGGACCCGATGAATGTAAAAACAAAGAATTACTAGATTTTTTTTTTTTACCTAATTTTTGTTTCTGAGAACAATGAGATGCACATATGAATATATTTGTTTAAAATTTCGATAGAACAGTGTCAGTATAATGTCCTCGTAAGTGGATATCAGCCCCTTGTAGAGCACAATTTAGTATTTTAGTCTAGACAACCCAAAATGTGATGTCCACATATGTGGAAGCCTGGTCCTAGGAGGCTATAGTGACGTACCAGATCACACAAAAAGCTTCTCAACAAACCCATTAACTTTGTTAAAAGTTGCACTCTCTTTTAAGTGCTAGTGATTTAATCAAATGCAAGGTCTTCTGGGGATAAGGGAGGAGATAACATCCCTAAACAACTAGTAAATATCTATGGAGTGGAAACAAAGTGGAAGAATAGGGTGTGTTTGTGGCTGTGTGTGTACTGATAGGAGGAAGAACAGGATTAAAGAAAGGATCATGTTTGCAGTATTTTTTAGGTTTGTGTAAAACTTTAAACAGTTTAAAAAATGGTTATCGCTTCAACAGCTGCAGTGCATGTTTTTTTTAGCTAACACTGCCTCCCAGCACTCAGTACACAACTAAAAGCATATTTCATATAAGAGCCAGCATTATGAATGAGCAATGGTATTGATTTGTTTGTTGTTCAATATGGAAATGTTTTTTCTTCCTGCTGTGCTTGCTTTTTTTTCCCTTTTACACACCACAATCTTTCCCCACACTACAAATGCAAATCACTTGTTTGGTTTAATCAATTAGGACTCCGGATGTTTTCAGCTGAGTCTGATGAATTCCTTATAGTGAACATGAAGCTGATTTTATTTAAGAGGAAAAAAAATGTGACTTAATCCGAGGAAACTTAAAGTTTACGGGGTTTCAGACTATAAAACTACTCTCCTAAACACCCTACCAAATCCTCTGATTTTTACATTTCCTTCTGCTGCCTCAGTAGGTTTATCATTTTTAATATTTATATGAAACTACAGATGGTTATTATGTAAGTATGTGCACAGGCTCAGACAAACATGCCCGACTAGAGCTGCTTGTTGTGCACACAGAAAGGCTCAGATACACACACTGACACACAAGCAGGTGCATGCAGCAGCAGACTAAAGGCAACACTAAAGTCAGTTTCAAAGGATTTGCATGCCATTCAAATGGGATTGATTGAGGATAAAAGAAAGCAAAGCGATCTGGGAAACAGAGTTTGCATAGTAATATGACTACCAGGCTTCATACATGACCTCAGCTTAGTTGTGCACACCCACCCTTTGTGCATCCCCGTGAAAAAGTCTGTTTACCCGAGATGTGACGGGTAAGTATTCTTAGGAATGACAAATTTTATTTGCTGTAGTTTGTGTGCATGGGCTTTTATATGTGTGTGTCTCTCAGTCTGTGTGTGTGTGTAGGTGTCAATACCCCTGCCTCCCTTTTCTTTTCTCACCTCGCTATCACCATGACAACCTCTTGACTCCAGCTCAGTGGCACAGTGCAAATATTTCTCTCCCTGCCCCCTCCCACATGTTCATCCTCCTCACCCCATCCCCCCATCCCCTGTCTCCTTCGTCATAGATGTGCACTTTTATACTCACTCCTTCATCTTCTGTCTCCTGCGTGTCGCCTTCTTTTGCTCTTTCCCCGATCTCCCATCTTTCTCCAGTTCTCTCGTTTTGTCTACATGCTACCCACACTTGAAAGAGTTCATCATTCCTGGCTGTCAAGTTTTAAGTCTTTTAATTCCACTCCTGTCTCTCTTACGCTTCTATTGTCAGTTCTCTGCTCCCTGTTGATTGCTTCATGCTATAAGTAGAAAACCACACCTTTTCTCAAACTACTTCAGACCCCCTACCAAGCTTCGGCTGGCTTGTGGAATGCAGCTATCCTGCACTACATCTTCATTACAGCCACCCTTCTAGGATCATACACAATGCAATTACAGGTAGCGTTCTATCAACCTCCACCATCAGCTTCTATCAAGCCTGCGAGAGGCAGGGGAGTCTAAGGGGAAATCTGCAGGCTGGCACAGCATCGATACGGTCCCTCGACCCTAAGTGGCTGACTAACTCACTTCGCATCTGTTATCATTATCATCAGAAAACCATTTCTGCTCTGTAACTAAATCCAATCATTACCAGTGGAGTCCAAGGTGGGGATGTATCTGAGGCGGAGCAGCTTGCGCTCTCCAACAGAGAAGGGCCAGGCTCCATCAAAGGCTGCAGTGTTATCTGAGGCGCACAGCCCTGTTTCCTCTGCAGACCCCTCTGTAAATCCCCCTCCCCGCGTGTCTGCACAGCTCCAGCCCCTCTACGCACCAGTGTGTAGTGGTGCAAAGAGATCAAGGACGTGACATTTTGCGGAGCGCACATCAATTTTCTGCAAGGCGCAATATGAAAGAGGGTAAACAGACAACCTGTTCTGTCCCGGCTGTGCGCATCAGTCTGTTTGCGTCATCTCCCGTCAGACATTTAAAGGGAGTGACAAGCATATCTGGCTTTATATTATCTATTCCAGGAGGCAGACAGAGTGAATAAGCAAAAAAGAAAGAAAAAAAGGAAAAAGAAAGAAGTGAGGATGCTGTTTCATCTCTTTAGCAGCACCTATCTTCCTTGCTTCATTCCTCCTGCATCACTTTTCTTTTCCCTATCCACTTGGGGAATTGCCCCATAAACAAAAAAGCCCCAGCCTTGGCCTCGTCCCTAAAATAGTCTCTCATATCTCTTTCCTTCCCGTTTTGCTTCAGTTATGAAAGGTGACAGAAAGAGTTTGTCTGCAATTCCAATGAGAGTGGGAGAGGAAAACAGAAAGAGAGAAAGGCCACAGGGAAGCATAGAACACTCTAGCAACCTTCGCCTGCAGCTAAACAACAAGATGCTATGTTCATTGAGGAACATGTTCTGACAATGCACATCTACATGCACCCATATACACACACCCCAACTGTTGATCTAAGCACACAGAGCATAACGATACATCTTTTCTCATACAGAAAAGGACTCCGGGGTAATGCTCTGGTAAACTAAATCCCCTGCAACAGTGGCAGATATCTAATTCAACCGCTGACTCTACTAGTTTCTATATAGGACACCCACAAAGCATGTCAGCAACTCCTGCCTGCTACAACTAGCCACACAAACACAGGTTTTGCATGACAACACATCTCAAATAACTCTGAGACGTCTTTGCTTTATTGAAACTGAAAGGACAAACCAGCTGTCCTGACACTTGTGGAGGCGGACGGGCCCCGCAGGCAGGCCGAGGGGTCGAAGCACAGGAAGCGGCATGCGTGTGATGGCTGCAAAGCTGGTAACAGCCCTGTCACTAACATTTTATTGTTGGCTTATTTGTCCCCCTTCTGAACCACAGACTGGTCAAAACAGCGTTCGATGCATACATAAATAAAACATAAACTGGACAACTGAAAGGAGAAACAAAAAGACACGTAGGATTATGGAGGGGGACTAGCATCGAAAAACGTCCAGAGAGACATATGAAGGTGGAAGATGCATACTGGGAATTAAAGTCATTCCAGCAGAGAGCGCATGCTGTCTGTTCAGTCTGCAGGTGTGCAGGCGAATTTGTGCTTGACAGGTGTGCATCTGCCTTTGCTCGCACTGACATTTTAATCGCTGCGGGCTCTCTGTCCTTTACCCTCCCATCTCCCTCTGCTCCCTGTGTCTTTTCCTCTTTATCTTCTCGCAGCACCTTCCCATCTCAGCCTCTACATATTCTCACAGTTCCTACACACGCCCCGAGCAGGATCAAACTTTAATTGTCCAATCAAAACCACTGAAAGGTGACTGATAATAAAGGTCTTCTCTTTCTCTGCCAGCTCTCTTGCCTGCCTCCCCTTTCCCCTCCCAACCTGCGTGAGGGCCTGGAGCATGAGGTCTCTGCGTTAGCGTATAATTACCTCGTTAAGCTCATTAACAATGTCCGGACCCTCGGTCTATTCTCTCCAGTTTCTTTATCCATCTCCGTGTGGTTTGTTTATGCTTTGCATCCGTTCCCTCTTCATCTCCCTGCATGTGGCTTGTGCCCCCCTGAATAAAGCTGTGTTGTTTTCTGTTTTTTTCCCTCTTGTTGCTCCTGCGTTTTCTCTTGGGGACTGTCCCTTTCATCTTTTCCTCACATTAACAATCCTCACGGCGTCCTGCTACACAAGTAAATCCTCTCTTCAGCAAAGATTTAAACAAATGGTTTACAAAATAGCTGCACCAAGTGCGCCCTGTGAGATTGGCCACAAACACTGCTCAGCAGTTCCTGCTGAGCAGCAGAGCACAGTGGCTGATGTAAACAGACAGTTTTATAGCAAAATATAGTCGTGTTATTGCAACTTGGGCGTGTGTAGTGCTCTGCCCAATTACCCCTAATCAGTTCAGAGAGCAGACTGAAACGACTGCAACACCAACCTGATTTTAAAAACAAAGAGAGGATAAGAAGAACAGTTTCACATGCAGGATCCTTTTCAGGTGGATAGTGTGTGGATTGTGTAGCAGGGAAGCGTGGCCTATTTTATTCTGGCTAGGAGCAGATATGGATGGATGATGAGAGGGATGTAGGTCAGAAATGGTAGCAAAAACAACAGAAGTTAGGTTACATTATATAAACCCGCTCTCGTCGCTGTGTAAAGTCTCGGTGGCATGCAAATTATTTTGCAACTTGGCCAAATAAATATAATGAGGTGGCGAGGCATCCCTGCATACACTGGGCAGAAGGGAGATAGGAGAAGTTGCCAAACAAAATATGCCTAAGCAGTTTCCTTCACTATCTCTTTCGACACCCCTGTTTAGAATTTCTAATAACTGTAATGAATAATTTCTAGCACACTGTGATGGATTTGCAGTCTTATAGCAGGAGGATTATTTAATTTACTTTAATTGCATTAAAATGAAATCTCAGAGATGTTTTCTGCCTGCTCATACAGGAAAGAAACCAGCAGCCATTGTAGTTGGACACCTTTCTCAAATCTCATCTATTGGATCATTCTTTTCTCTTTGATGTTTTCAGCTTTTTTTCTCCTTTGCACTTGATTCTCTCACTCCTGCTGTTCATAATCAATTTTCCTTCTCCTTAGGTCTTTTCTTACGATCCATCCTCGTTGTCTCACGCTCTTTTGTCTGACGTTACCCTGTTTTAACCCCGTATGCCCCCCCATCTGCTCTCCTCCAGCCAGCACTTGAATACATGCGGTGGGTGTAGTGTGTAATAGGATGGCACAGTAGGTAAGATTAAATTAGGCCTGTGTATGGGGATTACAACCCACTCAAAACCTGATCCTTTCCCACTCTCTGTAATCCAACCCTAATGAATATATCATGGCTGACACAGCAGATAAAACGCCTCCAAGAAAGTACGGTCACAACATCACTGAGACATGAAGAGAAGACAGATTGTCTGGAGCAATTTTATCAAACGTTTAAGCAATGGCCACAGAGTCACAGAATTGCATTTTTAACAAGGAGTCATTGAGAGTACAGCCTTGCTTTTAGTGGGGGGTCGCATCCTGAGTTGCACGATATTTACAAGCGCTTTAATGTTGCAGACATGCCAAAACTGTAAGATCTTATCCTTGTTACTTCTCATCTTGCCCACTGCTGTGTCATGCTTTCAGTTAGTGTCAGTGTTGGTTTCTTTTCCAACCACGTTTTTCCTGTCACGTTATTTTTGCAAGTACATCATGATTAACTGCTCTCGTGCAGACAGAAGTCGAGCGATGGTTTTTACCAACGTTTTCCATCACAGATGCAGACAGTCTGATACTTGCGTCGCCTGAAGTACTTGAGGATGCTGTTTCAGTACAAGCTTGTCCTCATGCTTGCGCTTCATGCCCCATCTATTTCAGCTATGGCTCATTCAAATGAGGTGTAGGAGTACAGCGAATCAATACACTTTAAATGTAAACACTCCAAATAAATAAGCCTTCAGAGGGATTCAAAACACTCAAAGCACACTGTATTTCAAATGTGAGAAAATGGACAGCATCATATTTGCTTCAGGACACTTACCTTAATGTCTGAAGAAAAGCGGATTGTCTGTGCTCCTGATTATTCATGCCGTGTGGCAAACGGGCTCCCCGTCATCTTGAACATTCAGCCACATCTATGAAAACTAACTGTGCAAAAGATTTGTACGACTAAAATGTTGCCTCTGTCTGTCTAAACTGTTTAAAAGTGTATCCAGTGATGATGGGAAACAAATGAGCTGGCATGAAAGTTATGCCAAGGACACTGAGAAGAACGGTCCAAAGGGAAAACGAGAAGAGAAGCACGGAGTACAGATAAAGAATAAATTCTTGAAGTATTGAGAAATGCTGTCAAAATCTCAGAGGAGCTGCATGATGTAACTTAAAGCAACAGCACAGAAGTAGCCTACAGTTCTGAGATATATCGCAAACCCAAATTTCATTAAAAATGCAGCCAGCTTCTCAGCAACAAACCAATAAATTAGTAAACCAACGAGGCCGTGTCTTCTTTATAAACAGCCAGTGTAATGAAAGCCACAATGGGGTAATGACATGTAAACTCCCCAAAGTATCATAATGTGGTCAAAGGTGTTGTCAGTATCGTCAAACAAATGTGTTACTTTTTATAATACTGAGCTAAACTCAGTTGTATGGAGCCAGCAAAAAAGGCGATGCTCACGTATCTCACCAATGGTCCAGTCAACTGTTGCTTTGACTGCAGAAAAGATGTCCAGAAAAATAAAATTCAGTGCTTTTGAAAAAAGACAATGCTTTCCTCCAGAGGACGTAGATTTTATAGATGTTAATGTTAAGGTATGTTAGTCCAGAGCTACATGCTGATGCTGCACACTGAGATACCTCCCCGCCTGCAAAATCACTTTATGAAATGCAAATGAAGGGTGTTTGTGGTGTGCGATAACACTAGGCCACTTCTACTACTGTGACTACAATACCCAGAGAAGTACAGATACTAGTGTTAAAAAAACTGCAGTAAAATTTGAGGTGCTGATTCAACTTTACTCAAGTAAAAGTAAAAGTTAAAAAAAAGTACAGACTCATAAATACACTCAAAGTAAGAAAGAAAAATTAGAAGACTTTTCTACCAGCTATTTTTTTTTTTTTGTACAAAGCTAACTGAGCCCTTGCTATATCAATGTAATAATAAAATAATATTAGAAGATGGAAAAACAAACTCTAGCCTCGTTTTTAATTCTAATTATAATTGAATCAGGCAAATTTTAAAAAATCTCTATTTTCTTTTGCCTAAATTGTAGAGGGTGACTTTGCCTCTAAACAGGAAAATGAGTAGGGAAGAGTTTAAAGTTGATTCAGCAGGTGGGGAAACCCTTAAATTGGCTGTCATGGCTCAGTCTGAAGAAAGTTATCACAACTCACAATAATTTCTATTGAGAGCTGTAGTAGATTTTCTTAGTGGACAGGCTGTCGTCAGCTGAGCTGCTGCTCTTTGTGGACTGAATTCAACCAGATGTCAGCAGATGTTTCACGAGCTGTCCTGGCTGATTTCCATGCTCAACACTGACAGTACACAGTTTATGATGTCTTTTTTTCTAGATGGTCTGAAGTTGGTATGAAGGTGGAAATCAGTCAATGAATATAAGCATCATCAGCTAAAAATCAGTTTGTGTTTGCTGATGTTTCTTGAGCTGAAAGAAAGAAAGAAGAAATTTTCTTGTCCTATTTATTGAGGACGTGCCTTTCTGATTCTGGCTCTTTGCTAATTTGTCTGTTATATGCAGATACAACACTGGTTAAGTTGCTCAAGACCTGTTTAATTTAAGAAATTACAAATTGTGACTCCTTTGAAGCAAAATATAAAGAACGGAGGGTTAGCTCAGGATTTTTGGCCTGTGCTCTAGATTCTGATATGGTCTTTGGCAAAGACTCCTGTATGCCTTTATGTTCTGAAAATGATCAAGAGCTTTGCATGCAAAGAGTCAAAGGCAGATTAAAAGTATATTGTCTGTAAAGCTGTCAATAGCAGTGATTTTGATATATTCTAATGTAGTGTAATTTTGCAGAATAATCCATCAAAAGATACTCTACATTGTCTTTAACAAATTAAAAACAATATTCTAGCACTGGTATTTGATGACTAATTAATTACTTCATCTGGTCACTGTGAATTGTGACTGATGCACACAATTAGGCAGAGGAACATCTTTGACATTAAACAGAAGACTTCATTGAGACAGATACATGCAGTGGGGAAATACAGTGGACAGAGGGTCAATTTAGTCTAATTATAGCTACTGAGGTGGACAATGAAGCCTCTTTCATAGAGCTGACTGTGGTCCACAAGGAGTGACGCTGAGGGGAATTCTCTATGTTGCTGAGACAAAGAGATAATTTTGCAAGAGACAGAAAAAGGATGAGGAGAGCATCCGGGAGGACAGACAGAGTTTCATATCTCCTCTAATTCATATGTGTAGCTTTATTGCTTTGTAGCTTTTCAGTGTGATTCTGTATGATTTACATCTTTTCATTTCAAGACACATCGAGTAAAGAATTGAAGTCACAGGATTAGAACGATTTGCAACATAAAAAACGATAAAGATTTTTTTAAAAATTTAATTATGTTATTTAAAGAGTTTCTTTCCACAATATCATGAGCCTCTGCTGGGTTATTGGTTTGTCAGTAATTAATTTCTCTCCAGGGTTTCAGTTTTGCAATTTTAACTGCCAATATGATATTTGTTACCCAGGGGAATACTGCCATTTCTCCTCTCCCATACCATCACTTCTGAAGCTATATTAAAGTGATAAAGTAATTCACTCTGCCAAATTAAATTTGTTTCCATATATGACGCCTCTATTTGTGCCTTGGTCTCCATCACAGGTTCAACTGCATAATAGGGACGGATTTATGAGCCTTTGTCTGAGTCTTTTTCTGGGAAGACTAATAGGAGCTTCAGCCATTATTTTGATTAAGATCCCGATGCGGTTTTGTCTGATCATTGTATGAATACTGATACGACATGAAATCAAACACCAGCATCACACGAAGACTGGGGAAAGGAGAAAAAAACACACACTCAAAGGCAGCAACATGAAGTGGATTAGATAGGGGTGGGGCAGGGTGGGGCTCCTTTTTAGCATGGCCAACCTTTTCCACAGTGGAGGAATTTATTTTGGGGTTGTTAGGGTTTGTTTGTTTTTTTAACAATTATATATTAAATATCATAATAGTTTATAATTAATATTTGTGATGCACAATATAGACTATTTGACTTGACAGGCTAAAGTAAATTAGGTTAGCTACCATCATGTGGATAAATTCAGTCCTGGCAGGATATAGAATCTATCATGTCTATTCTCCGCGTGTTATATTTTTCACTAGACATGAATAACTTAATTTAAATGACTTAACTCTGTTAAGACTATTTACTACCTGTTCCCTCTGTCATGGCCTCTCAATGCTTATCAGGCTCAGCAGTGTCTGATGGGCTTATCTGCTGCTCTGATGCTACAAAAACATTAAATTAAAAGGAGTAATTCAATATTACACAGATCATCCTGCAACCATTTATTTTCTTCTTACAACAGTGGGGCATCTGTGATTCATCATGTATCTATTGGGCTCTACAAAATAAACTAGGCTAGTCACCTTTATTATATGAATTGGTTTTATATCAAACATTGTGCTAGCCTTATAGTCTATGCAGACTCTCTGTTTACTGGCTGCAGCTGGGATCTATCCTGTGGTTACAGGTTAACAGGTTGACAGCTTCCTCCAATCACTTTCTTTCTTTGACCCTAGCTTTTTTAGCTTCTCTTGGTCTCTTCCTGTTCTCCGTAATCACCAACAAACTTTAATATAAATCTCATCTGATCTACTGCGATGTGGGGCCTGCGCTGGTAGATGAATGGTCATTGTGAAGAAAATGTTATTTTCTCTAAAAAAAGTCACTTTTCCCCACCCAGACGGCACAAAAGAGAGGTGAACATGAGCCATCCCGTCAGGAATTCCCCCGACTCTACTGATAGTCACGCCGTCCCAGGGATTAGCCTTGTTTAAAGGTTCAAAGAGCCTCTTTACTTTTCAGTACAACTTTCATATTTATCCCATCTTCGTGCCATCCTCCTGTCTTTTAAATCAGTCCTTCCCATTTTCATAGTTTCATCCCCCTCTGCCTCATCTTTGCCAGATTCCCTCTCCCCTTTGCTAGCTTCATTTTCTCCTCCTCACTTTTCCATAATAATTTACCCCTGCTGGCCTGTCAATCTATCTGACCCTTGGCTCCCTAAATCACCACAATGTATTCCCCACCAAACCCTGACAGCATGTCGACACGATCCCCTACTTGACACCCAGTGGGTCGACTCCCATCTGCACAGTCTAAATCAAACAGCCTCCAAGCTGCAGCTGGTGGAGGAGGGGGGGACTCACTCTCCATCTTGACAGCATCCTGAAGGAACAGGATCCTGATGCTGAACGGTGCGCGCACACACACGCAAGAACAGCATCGAAAACACACATACACACACACACACTGGAATATAACTCAAGGGAGCCTTTCACTCACGAGCCTTTGAATCTGCAGTTGTGAGTTTGTAACTTTACAACTGCTATTCTCAAAAGAGGATAAAAAGAAACTCAGACTTGAAAGTGTTTTTGTTGACACTTCAGTCTAGGAGCGAGCACTTCCTCTTAACCCTTATTTTACCCCGTTTGTGGCTTTAATGGCTGAATCCCCAGAAAGTGATGAGTGCAGTCTTTGATCAGTCACAGACGCTTAAGTAATCAGGCCGTGTAGGCAACATTAGAGAATCTTTAATTTGGCGCACTGCAACAGGACCTCTGCAGCGTGTATTTGCCGAGTGTTTGTTTGGGTTGCTGAGGATGTGCTGTACAGATGTGTTTATGCCTGTGTGTGTTCATATATCTGTGTTTGGTGAGCGGGATGACTGGCAAATAAGCCCCAAGGCAATAACAGGTGGCTGAGGAGCTAAGGGCCAGAGCAGTACTGTTCTACTCTGGAGTTGCTCCTAGCTGGCATATTGAGAGCAAATCACTCCTCTCCTCCTACACAACACCAGCTCCCGACTTCCACTGCTGGACTAAAGGCATTTGGAAATGGGCCAGTCCCTGACATTAAAAACCGTATACAGCAAAAGCCTAAATATGTGACAATGCACTGCAGGGCTTTATCTACCTATAACCTTCAGTGATATTTAGAGTATATAAACGAACAATTCTTCCTTTTGCTGTCTTCTCATATGCCATTGCTCTTTATTTTTTGTCCTAGTTGGTGCTTTACTCTCGACTTCCTATAAGGAGTGACCATGCTTTAAATGATGCAAAGTGATTTGCCTTTCAAAAGGACATCCCTCTTCTTCTCCTTCAGCTTTTTTTTAATGTTGCTTACACCATCCTCCTTTGCTTATTTTTATTGCACATCCTCATCCTTCTGTCCCTCTCTCCGCACATAAATCCCCGTTTCCATCCATCTCTTTGATGAAACAGCTCAATTAACCAGCCAGCGTCAGAGGGGAGATTACATTCTGCACCATACTGTAGCAAGGGTAATGACGGAGTCCAAGTCTGGCTACTCTGACAACAATATCGCTGCTACACAAGCAGCTCCCAGCGCAGTCCAGAGATTCACTGCCACTACCATACAAAATCTGCTGCATTTAATAGTATGATAATATGACCAGCAGTGGGTCTCTGGAGCATCGCTGCCACAGTGAGGATCCATACACACGTACACACACAATCACACTCTCATTCGCTCCAACACGCCCCTTCAGCAGCAGCTGTATCTTGATCTATTGTGTGGATGTGTGCATTGCAGTGTGTTTATGGATGTTGTACAGATTGTTACAAGTCATTGTGAGGCACAGAGCCTTCCTTCCCCTCCAGTCCCTTGACTGGGTTCATCTGGGAAAAGCTCCAGGCTACTGAGGCATCGAGGAAGGGGGGGGAGTGTCGGTTCACGGCAGCACTAGCACACAAACACTCGTGATACATGCAGATTTTTAATCACTGTTTTATTAAAAATCCAGTCACATCTCTGTGCATGAGTGCAAAACACCAGACACGCAGTAAACAACCGTCAAGTGGGAAAAATCTCACGACCATCAGCAGCTGCCTCTGGCAAATCCATTTAATATACATTGATATACTGTATATAATCTGTAGCATTAACACAACTGGTGCAACCATCTGTTTTCGTTGGGCTCAGAAAGTGACGGTTCACAGGTCGCAGAGGCTGACAGCAGGCATCTGTATGGCATACAGCCAGGTGAGCGCCTCCATTCGTCGGCACACCTCCACTGTCTGCTGCGTGCGCTGCCCCACCCTTATTTTCACTCTGTCTCCTTCAGTCTAAATATCTCTCTCAGTCTATCTCCTGTTGATTTCTGAATTTCTTTGCCTTTCTTTCTCCACAACACTTCCTTTTTCTTTTCTTCTCTAATTTTAGCAGGTTTAAATTACCCAGCTTCTCACCGACCTGCCACAACACACTCACTGCAGGTGTGTAGGAAATAAGACTGTTGAACTAGAAAAACTGTTGGGGTCTGCTCTGCTTTGTTGTTTGCCACACACCCAAGTGAAAATCTGATGAGGACATTGCAATCATAGGCTGTACTTAACATTAAGCCACCCAGCTATCAGCTGGGGGAGGGGAATACATGGAGAAAATGAATATTCATAATAAATTAAAAAGGCAGAAAGAAAGGCAAAGCCAAGAATTTTACAAATGTGATGCATTAGACAGTTGCAGCAGACGGCAGCGTTATTTTGCATTTGATAGAGTTTTATAAATGTAAAGCATGGCTCAGATCACTTAAAAATATCAATTAATTGATATTTCATATGCTTTTTTAAAAGAAACACCAATTTTAGGGAACATTAGCTAGAAAGGTAAGGGAAATGTAACGCCGACCAGTAAAGCTTCAACGGCAATCAGAAATGCTCTGTATTCAGTATCATGAGAGGAGAGCCTGTTGCATGCAGCGTTCTTGCTCTTCAGTCAGCAAATGAAAAATCCAGCCACAAAAGAGAAAAGATTTCCTCTAAAAGTATTCTCCACCAACAGGTTACTCCTCGCACCTGACTTTTCTTAAACAATTAAAAGTGATTCAGCGTTACAGTATATTTCACCCCAAACACTGCAATACAGAACTCTGCTGAGATTTTTGACATTTGTCTAATTATTCTTTCAGTTAAATGTGTTTAAACATTGTAATTTGATTCCCCCC
>VUQR01031213.1:0-41666 GCA_015108515.1 Hemichromis elongatus | reverse complement strand
CCCCCCCCCCCCAGACATCAACAAGTCTGGTGGAAATAGGATTTTCTCCCAATAAAATGAAATTTAAATAAGCAGGGCATGAATAAAGTGATTTACACAAACCAGACGGTCATCTTTTCACCGCCAAAATGAGATGAGCCAAAGGTGTGATTCTGAAACAAGCCACCTCTACCTAGCAGCCTAATTAATCCACACACCAGCTCATTCCCGCTCTCTCTCCATGTGATGACAAATTGTCCATCTTGTCACAAAAAGACGCTCCTACCTGCAGAGTGGTGCTCCTTTGCTCTGCCGGCTCCTCCCGTCCTTTTCGCCCTCTTTTCCTGATCTACTTGTGTCTTTTCTTTCTCTTCTCTATGAAAATGATCGTGCCCCTTTCCTCTGCTGATGCTGCAGTGATAGAAAAACACACCCTCCTTCGGCCTCTCTCTCCCTCACTCTCCCTCCCTGACTCTCATTGGCTGCCTGTTAGAGGTGACATCACCCTTCCTTCTCTGCCTGCCTCTCTCCCTCCTCCTCCTCTGTTCCCTCCCATCACTCTCCTCACCTCACTCTCTGTGGATTCTGGCCATTCCTTTATTGTACCCCTCTGTCCTCCCCTTCCTCCTTCCACACGGTCAGGATTAAAGGGTCCAGCAGCTCCTTTTACTGTTCTTGTATTCACCTGGGCAGTGCCAGGCATAATAATGGATAGAGCAAATAGGCTATGGCCCTCCAGCACTTGTTCTCCCTCCTCTCCCTGCACCATTTCAGGGGCTAATAGACTACATGGTGAAATATTGTCCATATGAGGTTTTGTGTTTGTAATCTCTATGCTCCACTGAGCTCAACTTTCATAAGCTCTTTTAATTCATTGCACCATTAAGAATTTCACCGGACTTCAGTTCAATATAGAGTAATCGCAGGAATGGCTGAGATGAACGTTACATAACGCTGGTGAATCAAAATGTGTCAGAAATATCTGCCATTTCTTATTTGAGTTTCAGGGAAGACGTCCTGGCTAATAAAGGGTTAGGTAATTCAGGGGCTGTCTGGATGTGTTTGTTGTCGGGGCCAAGATAACTAGGTGACAATAGGTGATGATAATCTGCCACACGTGATAAAGCCGGTCTTTTATTTTATGTCCTTTTATCTGCTGCATCCTGCTGGCATGAATCTGTCTTTCAGTCTTCCCTGTTCCCCCTCCAGCTCACCAAAAAATCAAGGAATGCAGAACTGAATGTTCTTTTATTTGCTTTTAAAGGACTGAATAAAGTGGCACTATTTTAAAACCTCCTCCATCCCCATTCATTTTCTAAAACCCTTTAGGGCTGCAAGGCGTTCAAAAGGAGGATCCAAAACGCAAACACAGAGGAGTCAGGTTAAACAAACAAAAAAGTGTATAAATCCTGCAAAAGAACACACGATTATGGGACAAAGGGGTAGACTGGGGTTGGCACTGGAAAGATAATTCCTTCCCACCCAGAGGTATCATCTGCACTTGTTTTTTGTCAATCAGAGGAATCATTTCCCCTCTCTCCTATTGGAGATTTGGATGGTGTGAATCACCAGTTCAATCACCAGTGCATGTCCTTAATATAAAATAACATCCACTACAACATTTTTTTCTCCGACACACCGAACAAACTGCCCTCCACACACTGTTATAAAATGTGATTCATGTTGTGTTAGTAGTCTTGTATGCAATAGTGCACTCCTGCTTCACCCAGTGTAATCCATTTTATTGTAGCCTACACAACATTAAAACATTTCTAACGACTTCATCTCGAGGACCCTTAGAATAATACACACCAAGTACAACCACAAGTCAACAAGCTCGTTACAAAAACGTGACACCTAACATTTCAATCGTTTGAACGGTTGCTCCTCTCAATTTCACACAATTTCACAAACCTAACTAAACTCAAACATGTGTTGCCTTCAGGCTGTGTAAATGTTTACCCTCATGCTGTTTTAAGATTATCATTACTACTACTACATACTACTTATTTTGTAATTCTCTTAAATGTGTTTAGGAGGGCGCAGTCCCAGAGTAACTAATGCTGCAGTGTATTTCTACTCTTTGGAGGGGTTTTGTGAATCAAAGAGAGAGACTGACAGAGAAGGGAAGGGTGGGATATGTGGGGTCGACGCTAGACAAAGAGATCAAGCTGGAAAGGATGTGCAACAGGTGAGAGTGATTAAAGGCAGAGACCAGAATGTACCTAAGAGTGAAGAGAGTGTGTATAGAAGATAGAAGGAGTCCTTCAACAAGCTGATGAATAAAGAAAACGAGGAGGAGAGGATGAGGAGGAGGGATGGAGTCAAGATGCGCAGAGGATTAGTAGGGGGGAAGTGAGGGCAGCTATAAAGAGGATGAAGACTGGAAAATGGTTGGTCCAGATGACATACATACCCAGTTTTGTTTGTTCAGTATTTTGTGTTGTTTTTTGGGAGGTAGCAGATTGTTTCTTGTTTCTGTGAAGGTAATTGCAGTTACTTTGAAATTTGAAACGGGTGAAACATCATGAGACAGTGAAGGAAGATCAGGTTAAATACCTGGGGTCAACCATCCAAAGAAACAGACAGTGCACAAGAGATGTGAAGAGGAGAGTTGGGGCAGGGTGGACGAAATATGGTAGTGAGCCCTGCTAGTGATGTATGGTTTGGGGATAGTGGTATAAAGACAGGTAGGCTGAGCCAGAGGTGACAGAGCTGAATATGTTCAAATCTTCCAATCAAAACACACAACTTTTCTTTGGAAATGACCTAGATGGATAGGATTAGAAATGAGAAGCGACAGCTCAGACTGATTGTTTTCTGAGTCAATGTCACAGAGGTAAGGCTGAGATGGTTTGGAGATGTGCAAAGGAGGGAAAGTGGATATACTGGACAAAGTGTGGTGAATATGGAGCTGCCAGGCAGTAGGAAAAGAAGAAGAGCCCAAAGTACGCCAAATTATACAAGACCTAGACTGAAAAGCAGCGGGAACAGATATTATGGAGTAATTAGGGCAAGGATAGCTCAGTAGGTAGAGGGGTTGCCCCATGATTGGAAGGATGGGGGTTTGATTCCACTGAACGCCTACCTTGAGGTACCCCTGAGCAAGGTACCGTCCGTACACACTGCTCCCCGGGCGCTGCACTGGTGGCTGCCCACTGGGTAAATGGGTTAAATGCAGAGGAGTGATTTTCCTATGGGGACTAACACACGCACATTTACATTTATTTACATTAATCCAAAATATGGGATTTGTTTTACATAAGTATAACAGTGAGTGTCTAGAGCCAATCGTAAAACACGGTGGAGCTGCATTTCAGTCACTGCTGTTGGGGATCTTGTCAAAATTGATGGAACTATAAATGGTGAATAGTTAAGTCTCATTTTTGTGCACCAGTGTCATCAGCAAGCATTCTCATTGGCAACAGCTTCATTTTTTAGCTGATCCCAAACACACTGCCAGTGCAGATACATGCACAGTAAAGCACACAATGGATCACTATCAGCCATGGACGTCCCCAGAGCCCAGACCTCGACATCATCGAAGCTGTTTGGGATCATCTTGATAGACAATGGAACATCTGAAGAAGAGCTTTGAATGTCCTTCAAGAAGCCCGGTAAAGACTACTTAAATAATTATCAGAATGTTTTGCTAACAGAGTTCAGGCTGTGCTGGAGGATAAAGATGGTCGCACCATTAACTTTTAAGCTCATTAGAATTGTACAATTCTCATATACTGTATTTACATGTACATTTGCATGTTTCAATAAAACTGCTGCACGAAAGAAATGAGGGGCAGCTCAAGACTTTTGCACAGAACTCTACATTTGGCAGAATCACTGACCCTTCCAGAAACATTGATGTAACTGAGCAGTTTCTCAGCTGCTGTAATCTCTCTTTGTGCTCCTCATCAACCTGAGGGTGCCAGCGTGCCCATCTGCCGCCAGTGTCCAAGGATCTGCCAAGCATTCAGACAAAAGCCGCCACAGCAGCAGACAGGATGGGAAAAATGATTGATGATGCTAGTTAGGTAAAAACCCCAGCCATTATTCTCAGGAGAGGCTGGGTGGCTGAAAAAAGGCTGCAAGGTCAAAGTGAAATCTGTGCTTGGTTGGATGCCAAGAGCTGAGACAAAAACTGGGTTACAGGCTAAACAAGAAAGAAAATCCGAGTTTGGTAACATTTTTGAGACAGATGATGAAAAGCGGTGAATAAAACTAAAACTCAATTTTACAAAGCAACAACAGAGGCCAATAAGGCAAAAAGCAACAACTTTACAAGAAGCCCAAAAGCTCATAGTTATTATTCCCTTTATAGTTTCATTAGTGATTGTTAGACCACGGCTAAATTCCAGTGCAGTAATATTCCAGAGGCAGTTGTAAGTGGAGGATGTTAGAAAATTTGCATCCAGCTTGTAGGAAGTTGCACTCAAGCAAATCAATAGGGGTGACGTCTCTGCTCTCTCTTTCTGATCATTTCACTTCCCTAAAAGCAGTTTCGCGTTAAAGAGACTCAAGCAAGAGGAGGAAATAAAACAAAATCACCTCCACGACCTTTGCAGTATAAACATATCTGTGAGGAGACTTTTATTCTCAGCTGTCACTTCTTCATACCCACTGGCTGGGCCTTCACTCAAACCTATTCATCTGTGAGAGACTTCTTACTTGCCCTTGCAAAAGCTCTCTGCTCATTTTCCTTCCTCCCGACTTGACTGTAAGTGAGTCAGCTAGCAGACTGGCGGGAGAGATGGAATGATATATGAGGAGGAGGATGGGAGAGAGAGAGAGAGGAAGAAGGAAAGGTTATGAATGAACAAGTTAAAGCCTGGAGTTGCAGGAAAAAACAGACGCAGTCAGCAAAAGACAGAGAGGGGTGAGGGAGTGGGGAAGGTGGGGCAATTTCATCAGCTTAAAAAAAAAAAGCGAGCAGACAGGGGCAGTACAGCAAAGCGCTGCAATGTGGGTGTGGAGTTTCAGCAAGAGAGAGAGAGAGCGAGAGAGAGAAAGAGAAAAGAGGTATTGAGATGGAGGAGGGAACAAGAGATTAAGGGAGGAAAAAGAGGATAGTGTGTCGCCAAGGATGGAGTGGTGGGAACAAAAATAAAAACAGATCGTTCTCAAAAAAGCTACAAACACTGTGTAATGTCTTCAAAGTCTTTCCTGGTTTGGCTTGAAAAGCAAAGAACGCTTAAAAACAACACTTTTTCTGCGTGGTTAAATTAGGATAGAGTTAAAAAGAGTGAGACACATCAGTTATACAAGAAACAGGTAATAATAATAATAATTAATATATAGATAATAATATAAGGTTTACTCCTAAATGTGTACTGAAAAAAGCCTCTTTCCTGATCGTGTTGTGCAGCTTAGATTACAGGAAAAGGATTTTTTTTTAAATTGAGTATTTTTTATTATTTGCACTTGTTTAATTGATCTTCCCACTGTGACACGTTAAAACAGGTTCTGTAAAATGAGCCCAAATGTTATGGGAAAAGCTTCGAATCCCTCGTCTATCACAGCAAGCTGCCCAAAGACAGTTTGACACATATCAGCAGCCAGTTAGTTGCACAATGCTCCTCCAGCTGTTTCTTTTTAGTGCGTCTTACTTTTCCAGCTTTTTGTTGCCCCTGTCCCAACTTTTTTGGGATGTGTCGCTGCCATCCAATTCAAATAAGAGCTGGGATTGTTCTTTAAATTGTAAAATGTGTGTTTAAACATTTCATGTGTTTTCTGTTCTACTGTCAATACAAAATCTGGTTTTATGAGATGTGCAAAAACAGAGTTGAAAATGTCAGTCCACAGTTTTCCCATTTCATCACAGTCTGTGTTAAAGCAGAGAAGGACGTGTTGCTTCTTGTCTTTCTTTGCATTGTGGTTTTACTTTGCACACAGTTGGGCTCAGAAGCTTCCAGTCATCATGGGTTTGAATGTCACAGTAAATTTTTTTCCAGGGCGTAATGATTGTACAGCAAACATCTTTAATGCCTTTAAAACACAAGAATTGAAAGAAAAAAGTTATTTTGAATTTTTCTGAATTACACAAAACGTTATGTATACATATCAAATCTTTTAAAAAGTACTGCTGATGGTTCTTCAGTGTTTTTTAACTTATGAAAGCAAAGGCCTGTTAATGTTAACTTCTTATAAGTAACCATGATCGACTATGTGATTTATAAGTGATTTGTTTGATGGCACTTATTGGCTTGAGCGATTCTCAGAACAATGGGAACTCAGCGAAGATCTAAGAAGAGCTTTAGGTTTATAAAAGTTGGGAAAGCCTGTGTGGAGTCATTTCTAAAGAACTGCAGATTCCAAGATCATCAGTTCAAACAATTTTACCTACAAACAAGTTATTCTGATGTGTCACCCTTTTGCAGAGGTCAAGAAGGAAACCAAAACTGTTAGCTTGAGATTGAAGGAGTTGGGTTAAGATTTTTAAGACAACCCTGCAACCAACCAAAGCTCAAGTTTACCTTGAAGAGAAAACTGCTGGAGCACCAATGTCACTGTCCTCAGAGAATAGAAGAAGCCCCTTCTCCAAAGCCAACACCTTTAAACTCGACTAAAACATGTAGCTGCTCACATGAAGAGAAGCATTTCACCTTCTACAGAAACGTTTCTTTGTCAGAAGACAAAAAAATTCAGGTCTCTACCAGGAAATTTATATGAACCAATTTAAATAAACTCTACCAAGAAAAGTCAAATATACTGTCAGAATTATGCCAGACGCTTGTTGATGATGATCAAAAGCATCTGGTCAAGGTGCAGCTTGCTAAAGCATGTTTAACCAAAAATAACCATGACATTTACGCCCATGATAAGTGGATGCATTTTTCTGACCACAACTGTATGTGTATGCAATGATAACTAATCATTCAGTGGGTTTTAGGGGTTTTTCTGAGCTCATGCACTAATCTCTACTACGCAACTCTATTTTCTTGTTAAATACGGTGGCATAAGAAGGTCTGAAGATAACAGCCAGTGAAAATTGGGGTTCCAACCCTCGCATACAGAGATATCTCTGCATCTTCTGAACATTTTAATTGCAATCTGTATGTGAGATAATGAAATTTTTTTTTTGTTGTTGTTGTTGAAAAAGGTTCTTAAATCATTGAACTATTGCCCCTAGTTCTTCACTGACTGATGAACTCTTCACCATCTTTAGCTCTGACTCATTTTGTTCTTTAACGTCTTTCCAGACGTTTATTAACCTTTGCCCAGCTTTTTTTAACGAATGTTGCTACTATTAAAGTCAACATATTTAAATATATATATAAAAATATAAATATTCAGTCACATGAAAAAAAGCTTTTAGGTATCGGGACATTTAAAAAAATCATCTGGCTCTGGTTTTATGTGAACAACACGTGACATATTGCACTAGGTTAGTTAAAAATGTCGAGTACAGCACCACTGCAGCCCATGAGGCAAAGCCACTTGGAACAATGCAGTTTCTTTGTAAGTTTATTAGTTTCCCACATCAATGTAGAAGAATGCTTAAGTTCAATTATGTTGGTGGACATTCATTTATGTCCATCTCTCTTAAGGATTTACAAGGTCGAGGTCTGGACTTTGACTGGGCCATTGCAACACTTGTTTTCTTGCTGGTTTGCTGGGGTCATTGTCCAGTTGCATGACCCAATTAGGGCGAGGATGTAGCTGTCAGACAGATGGCCTCAAATCTGACTCTAGAGTGCAGAGGAGTTCATGGTTGACAGAAAGTTAAATCAAGTGGAAAATATTGAGAAAATGCATGGAGGAGCCAGAGAGTGACAGAATTTTTTTTTAAACACATTGACACAAACACACAAATAAAAATAGCAGTGAGTCCACAGTACTACCAGAACTGGGAAAAAGAAACACGAGGGGGTTGGTGTTGTGACTATTTTACAAAGAAAAAAAAAAACAAGAGAAAGGTGACAGGTAACAGAAAAAAACACAAACCAAGAGTATGAGTGAGCAGTCAGAGCAGGTTTTACAAACTCTCATTCCCTGAGATTTTGACTGCACAGTTCTTGGGTTGTTGATGTGTCTGGTTTTTGGAGGTCTATTGATCCATGTAAAGTCATTATGTGGCCAGAAGGTCAGCCGGTCGTCTCTGACCTGGTGTTAATCACTCAGTAATTGAGGGGAAATGACTCTGATTTAGTTTGCGTCCATGCTTGGAGTGGTATGGCTGCTAGATATGACCAGCGCTTCACTCATTAGAATCCATCTCATTACGCATGTTAACTAAATGTAAATAGCCGTGAGCCAGTCTCAGACAAACCAGATGTGGTACACCAAAAAGTTGGACCACCACCACAGATAAGACGTTGGTACCAAAAATCGAGGCCAGGCAGTCGGGTCGGAAATGGTCATTTGCAGCTTATGTATACTCAAATTCATGTCAATGATATTCAAATTGATGTGTTTGCATAGAACCTGTTGCTGCGTGTCGTGTTGTTAAAGCGAAGGAATGGTTGTGATGTTTGTTTACAGTCGTTCACTTTAAAGGCTTCCCTCCTCAACCTCAATAATAGAAAGGACCCTTTACCATCCTTATCTTGCATTACAACTGACCACGTGGGAGTTGTATCATCTAATCATTTGCATTTTTAAATGTAATGTAATGAAGTAGAGGTGGAAAAAGTCGCACAAAGAGATGGAGCTTATTCACTGTTAAGGTTTCTGTGCCTTATTTGAAGATAAATATGCAGATTTCATGTGGTGCCATCAAATCGTCCTGCAATCTTTGCCTTCTCCGTAGCACATCCTTCTCAGTAGTTCAGTAAAATTACTGCAGTATGTGATCAGTAATGTGGCAAGGCTGAATTTCACGCGGTGGTTTGGCTCCTCTAAAATGCCACAAGGTGCCTACTGCTGTGCCCCTAAGGGGAAGTGAGGGAGAAGCTTGGAGGGGAGGTGGTCGCAGATGCGAAGCGTAGAGAGATAGCGACCACAGACGTAATAAAGACTATGACCTTTACAGTAGACAGACTGTCACTTCTAGTTTGGGTCTGGACTGTGCAGTCAGTGTGCTGAGCTCATTTCTGAGACCCAAAGCCAGCCTGTGTACACCCACCCGAGCCCAACTTCTTTTTTTTTTTAATACCCCCCTACCACCACCACCACATTATCTCCCTCTGCTTCACAAACAGAAGCACAAAGATTTGTCACTGCATAGAGTTTAACTCCTCTGCCTGAAATACACACTCACTTTTTTGCAGCTCTCTACAGACGTTGTGCTCGCAGGCAGAGCAGAGATAGCAGCCTAATCAGGAGGTGATGACAATGCCGACACATTCAACAACAGCACATAACACCCTCCCCAAACCGCTGCACTGCTGTCAAAACTGAGGGCTGCTCCTGTCCTCCTCGATATGTCAGACTTCTCCTTCATCTGTACATTTGGTACACAGCTGCAAGACGTTCAGAAAGTAGAGATAAGAAATATGACAAAAAAAAGAAAGTAATGTTTCTAAATTTAAAACTCTCTATTGGAATACTTTGCAATTGGAACACCAACCAGGTGATTAATGCACAGACTTAATGGTGAGCTGTTAGCACGGTGCTCACACTCTGCAAGCAAAGCCCGAGTTTATTGATTACGAATATTCAAGCCTCACTTTTCCTTGTGGCCACCTCTGAGGTTCAGGAAACCTTGATTTGGAAATAAATGGCTGATTAATAATTACAAAACATTAAACCAATTACTCTAATGAACTGATTTTGTCCCGTTGCCCGTTTGGGCTCAGTACTGAAAGAAAACCTTTTATCTGTGAGAGCAGTAATATTGTGATTTATTCCACAGCAGTAAAATGAATTAGGCTGAGAGCTTTCTGGCTCATACACAGACATTATTAATGAACTCCATTGGCATTCATTTCCTCCTCAGCTCCACTACCACTGATGAGGAGGGAGCACTTTTCTTCTTCTTTTTTTGGCATGCTTTAACTCAGAGTTTATTTTCTTAAAGCAGTCGACACATAATGTAGTTTGGGTTTGTTTTGCCGTCTTTTTAAACAATCACAGGATGTTTGTTTCTCAAAGTGTGCCATTGCTCTGTGAAATCTGAATTTACCACACTGCAGACAGGACAGCACATGCTCCACACACATACTTTAAACTCTCAGAGCATGAAATGGAAATCAGAGCCACTTTTCTGTAAAACAAAATGCACCGACATGGAGAACAGGCAACACCTTGTTCAGTCTTGCACAGTCTAATCATCCCCACCCAGTGGAGGTGCTGGTACGATGCATTGCAACAGCTCATTTGACAGCACTGCTGACATCTTCATACCTAATATACGCTTACGGGAAACATATTGAGCCAGGGGTGCAACATCATATCTTCAAGAAAAATCAAATATCCCCCCGGTTAGCAGAGAAGTTAGCCCATTCTAGTGATGAACACACTACAGTGAAATTTCCTCCCAGGCAAATTCCTTGAAAGCATTAATTAGTTTTCCACCATTTAATTGGAAATCAAAGCCTTAACAAAGCAACAGATGCTTACAGAATGTGAATCAAGTGTGGCAAATGGAAAATGGCAGCTGTGTTATATACATGCAGGAGACGTGCCTGGCCATTGTACTGTAAAACCAGGTCTTACTGCGGGGCTCTGAAATCCCTGCATGACAGCACTGTAATTTCATTTATCACGCCTCAGCACGCACCAAATCAGACATGGACGCTTACTATTCTGCCACTGGTGTACAGGTTTGTGGCGGGAGCTGAGGTGGGGGGGAGGGTCAAAGAAACAGCAAAGAAACATTGGTGGGTGGGTTCAATTCGATTTCTAGTGTTGTAGGAGTCCTGAAGTGGAACAAATTTGGTGTGTGAGAGCAGTGAAAAGAAGGTGGATACACAGGGGATTATTGAGAGAAATGAAGGGAACGACAGGTGCAGACATGCGAGGGGTTTAGCGGAGGAGCAAGGAACCCCAAGGAAGCATTACGAGGTACAGTGGTGTGAAAAAGTGTTGCCCCCTTCCTGATTACAAGGAATACTTAACCATATATTTTTAAGTCTAAAATGTGGATGTGACAAAAACTGTGGAGGAGGAGGAAACTTGGGGATGTTAATCTTAAGAGTTAAGAATTAAAAGTCCATGATGAGTTCAAGGGTTCAAGTGTGTAAGTGTGCGGTTCAAGGCATGAATTATCCTAGAAAAGGGGAAAATAATGGGAATGATATGAGTCTGACCAGATGTTGCTCTGTTCCACTTACTGAGTATTTGGCACAATGTCCTCATAAACATGAAATAAGAGACATCCATTTTTGTTTTTCTTGTTCAGTATTGTCCCAAAAAAAGAGACTTAAAAAAAAAAAGTAGTAAAAACAAAAAGAGCACAAAGCACCAGAGCAAATATCACAAGTTTAAACTCTGGTAATTCAAAGTGATGTGTGGCCATGGAGAAAGAAAAAAAAGGGAGTATCATGTGAAAAGAAGAATTTTCACACAACTGTGCATCGTTACTGCCGTCATAGGATTTAAGAGGATAAAAAAAAAAGATTGCTGTACTTAAATAAGTGATCGAGTGTGAGCATCTCTAATAGCAGACATTTTGGCACTTTTCTGGTCTGGTGGGTGTTGAAACAATGCCCTAATCTCTCCAGGAGTGGACGTCCCAGCCCAAGAGGCTCAGATTCCACAGGCCTCAGTGAGTGTGTTAAATATTAAAGGTTTATGACAGCGCAATTCGGAAAAGCCTAAAACACCAAGACTTCTGCGACAATGTCCTTCAGACAAACGAGACCAAAGTGAAGATGTGTAGTCGAAACACAGGATATCAGCACTTCATACCTGCTGTCAGCAGGGTGATGGAGGGGTAACAGGACACTGGACCTGGCCAAGCCTTATAGTCACCAAGTTAACAATAGTTGACGATCTAGAGTCAAACATGAAGCCACCTATCTGACAGCTAAAACTTGGCCCATATTGGTTCATAGAGCATGAGCGCGATCCAAAGCACAACAGCAACGCTACAACACAGTGACTATGAGGGGGGAGGACTGAGATTAAGTGTTGGTGTGCATTTCTCTGTCCAGCTGTGGTCATGTGGTGTGGTTTCCAGTAATTTTTAGATTCGAGTCAATAGCCTGAGGTTTGAAATGGTCTGAACTAAAAATAAAAGATACTTGTCCTACTCTGGGCTGTAAAATGGTTATGAGGGAACCAGTTACACTCAACAGAGGCTGTCTAGCAAATTTTCTTGGACTATTAAAAGTTTACATAACTTACTTTTAATCCTTTCTGGACACAATGCATACTTTCTGGACAAAAAAATACTAATTATTGTGTTTAACACCGATGTGGGAGTCAAACTTATAACAGATCTGTTTTGTTTAGACTACACAACCCATTTAAGTAAGAACAGACCTAAATAAACTTTATGATGATGCAAAATGACAACATAACCTGACCATTGTTGGTCCTTTGACTTCAAAACTGAACACACAAACAGATCACACATTTTCAGGTTGGTTAAAACAACCAAGGACAGATGGAGACATTCTGGCAGTGAAGGCAAAACATTTTTGTTTACCATCGTTTTGTTGTTTCTCTCTTTCGTGATTAATGAAAAACCACACAGGAGGGGAACAGGTTTGAGAACGGAGATCAGACTGGGTCAGCTGGGCTCCTCTTCTGGTCCAAACTGATTCCTTTACCCAGCAGCCACATTGCTGTCGATGGCATCAGTTATTACATGCTGAAGTGATTTGTTTCCAATGGTCAGTCCGATTCGTTGCATTGCAAGGGATCAATTTGATACTCGTCCCACACAAACATTGGGGTTTGAAGTGTCGAACTGGCAACACAAACTATTTTTTGTGTTTGTAGCATAATTATGATTTGAGACATTTTCAATGAAATGAATTCGCTGCAAATAATGGTTAAAACACTGTTAAAAGAGACAATGAACGCATTTTTATGCATTTATTCATGTAGTTATTCCACTCTGATTCAAAGGCTCAAGGCTGGGTCAGCGATTTAATAGCCAAAAATACTCTAGAGTTTATGGTTAATGTTTTTTTTCTTTTTTTCCTTTTCTTTTTTAAATCTCCTTCAGGTTTTCTCTTCATTTTTGTACCATCCTTAAAAATGCCACAAAACTTTGAAAAGTGCATTTTTGTGAATAGCTCCAAAACTTTTCAAGTTGTTCATATACCCCTCATAAAAATGTTCCCCGTCATCAAGGCTTGTGAGGTCACAAATTTGCAACAGGAAACACCAACATTTTTCCCCAAAGGTTTTATAACCATCCTGTTCAAACAATCTTTTTTTTTTGTTTTTTTTACACAGCCAGAGAACAAAAAAAAAAATTGAACATAATAAACTCCCAAACCTTTTGTACAGAGAAATCAAACTAAATGAAGAAAACATCTCTTATATTAGTCCATGTTTTATCCTTTGAATCCCCTCTTGCAATTGCCATTAAATTGGGGAGACACAACAGTGTCAGAATGAGGCTCTCTGTGTTGTACGCAATGTCAATCAGTCTATTTCACTTGCTGGTTTTATCTGTTTTATATGGAATAGAAACCAGCAAGTCTAGGCCATTCAACAAGTAATTCAGTAATGTTTATGTTGGTGTGTGCATGTGTGTGCGTTCAAAGGTTATCAATGTGAATGCGTAAGGAGTAGGCAAACCTAAAATTAAGTGTATGCATGTCTGTGTGTGTTAAGAGTCTCAGAGTTTAAGCCAGTCCGAATCCCTCGGAGCATTCCTGAATGGCCAACAGCAGCATATGTCTCAGCTTCTCGTAGCTCTCGTAGGCTGGAAGGTCCAGCTGGTTAAAGCTGAGGATAAAAATGAAAACATTACAGTTTTAGAATTTTGTTCTTTTAAACACTCTACAAATATTTGTGCCATATCAACTTTCAACATGCTTACCAAGTGTGAGCAGATGGCAGGCGGTCAGTGGATCGATCATCACGGTGGATCTGGAACTTCTGGATGCCGTTCATGCCTTCCAAAGCTGCAAAACCCTGGAGGGGAACCTTGGATGTGCCAGTGACAAACTGTAGGAACTTGGCCCTGTCTGCTTGATCAAATGACCGCAAGGCCCTCCAGAACCACTGAATCTAAAGGAAACACAAACAAACAAAAATGCATCCATCTTACCAACACACATTTCTTATCCTGGGGACAGTTATACTGAGAAAATTTGATTCTTAAGCAATATGCATGTGTGTTGTGGTCAAAAACATTTAAGATAATTTAGAAGGCTTTTTAATATTCCCAAATCATTTTCTGCACTATACAACTGTTAAAGTTTAAATGAAACACTTTGCATCACTTCTACAACTGGAAACTCCAAATAAAAATAAAAAAAAAATAAAAATAGCATTAGCTGCATAGCTACACGCTGCTGTATTTGTTAAATCATCAAGGAGGAGTCCTGCTCATCAGTTTTCAATACATGTGTTAGTAAACAATTAAAAACAATGCAAACATTTCCTCATCCCTACCTGGATTGAGCTGGACTGGTACTTGTGATATTCAGTGTTAGCCTTGAGGTCATCGATGTCAATAGCTGGCAGGCCAGAAATGAGCAGTTCTAGCTCCTGCTCTGTGAAGATGGAGATCAGCCTCTTAGGAATGATCTCGTAGAAACCCTCAAGAAAGGCTGCCAGTTGCTTGCGGATTGCACCTAGAAAGGAAGACAAAGTATTCACGAAAAGCTCTTTCTGCAGAAGTGAGAATTTGTTTATTTTGTAGTTAAGCACCTGAAAATTCATAACATCTCTGAATAATGTATGGTTGTAGCTCAATTATGAATCTTTAATGCTGCTGCAGTGCTGCCACCTATTGGCATAATTTAGATTGCATGGTTTAACATGGCAATAAAATGGCATCTGCTGATCACTATTGTTTGTATCTACACTAATTATTTTAGCAATTAATTTCACTGATGCATTAGAGCGTTAATATTAAGAAAAACCTCACCTGTCATCTTCATCTGGCACACCAGGTGCACATACTCCTTTTTGTTTTCCTCTGTGACCAAAATATTGGCTCCATTCGGTTTGAGGTCTCTGACTTCACATACTCCAAACTCCTGGACCTACACACACAGTCAAAGACAGTCAAAAACATCGCCCTAGATGGCAGTAGCATTTTAAAGGGCTCAGGTAATTAAACCTTGACAGCACTTCCATGAGAACTTTGAACCTTTGAGGATCATATCAAATTCCATGAAACAGAATAAAATACATAAAAAAAGTAGACACTAACCTCTGTACTGAATGTTAGCTCATAGCCCAGGGTGGAAACATCATTTTCCAACAGGTAAACCAAGCCCTGGAAGAATGGGTAATCCTCGCTTTCCATGTCTGTATACCTAGGAATACCACAGAAATGTAATCATATTATTGACACGCTCAAGAAAATCTATAGCTGACTGGTTCTCCGGTTGCTACAACATTGATTGTTGTATTTAACTAAGCATGGGTTTGTTGAGATCATTACACTAACTAAGTGCAAGGTGTCTTGAACAATTAGGTCACTTGGGTTTAAACGCTAGTAGCTCAAATACCTGACGCTTTTGCCCAAGATGTGCTTGTAGAAGCTGCGGGTGAAGTAGCACTCCAGTAACCGATTATCATAGACTGCCTTAGCCACAACACGACCAACAAACTTAAAGTAGCTGAGATGGTTGGGGTTGCAGTGCGATGATGGGTTGATGGTATAGGTGACACGGTCCCCTGGTGAAGTACGGAACAGGGCGTACATTGGGTTGAACATCTCCCGGGAGATGATCATGTACCATTCCCTCAGCAGGCCGCCAGCATCCTGACCCTCCTCCCCTTCAAAAACAATGTACCTGTAAGGGAAGGCGAGTGGATCAGGTTGAGTGGGTTTGAATTGAGGAGACGTGGTGATAGAAAGAGTAACAAAGCCTTACAGCCTGTTCTTCATATCTTCTGGGCTCTTACGATGCAGCTCCCTGTATGAGTCCTCAAACACATGATCTCTCCTCACATGTACTGCCATGTCCTCCTTCCTCAGGCCTTCATCCAGCCGCTCCAATTCCTGGCGGAAGTACCTACAGACATAAACAGAAATTCCAGCTTGTCAATGACGAAAAAAAAAAAAGGAGAAAAAAAAAAAGCAACGCTTCAAAGTACAACATTTAAGTTCAAGATAATCCCCCTTACTTCCTCTTAACGTCAAAGTCTAGGATGCGTATGTAGTCAACCAGTACTGCAAAAGGTCCATCGGCCAAGTGAGTGGTTGACTGCCGAAGGATCTGATTAAGTACTGTGCGGTGAGTTTCTAGGAAAAAAAGGATTAAGGTCTCCCATCAGAACATATACAATGAACTAAAGCAAAGCTTTATCATTCTCCTTATTTGAATATTTTAGGCTTACCAGCAAAGCGGAGGAACTTCTGAGTGTCTGGTGGCAGATTTGAAGAGATGTGCATGGAGGATGGTTCCCTGGAAAAGAATGGGTCTAGAGATGAAGGTGTGGCAGGTGTAAGAGGTGCTGGAGACAGTGGTGGAGGTTCATCTTTGATGTGAGAAAGCTGGCTCTCCCGTGTATCCCTGACAGGAGGTTTGCTCTCTCGCTCTGTGGCATGGACTAGAAAGAAGGCCTCCACAGCAGGCTGGAGAACTGGGAAAGCAGCATTAGGGGAACATATTATAATCCCTGATAGCAATATATTAAAAAAAAAAAATCACAATCAATCAAAATTTTAATTTCCACCTACCCAGGACAGCATGCTGGTCATGTGATTCTTCCAGTTCTTTCAGACACTCCCCGAGCATGTCCCATAGTTCATCCAACAACAGCTGCTCACTGAGCAGAGGGAGATCCGGAAGTCTCTCTTCACTCTCTGATTGACCATTTCCTTCTTCATCTAATAAAGTTACAATATAGACCAAATTATTGCATAAACGTTGCTTTCAGTTTATACACATTTCATTTTGACTGTTAACAAGACTGCTCTCGAGTGTGTGATTAAAAACGTATTCATCTGTATTGCAGCTACTTGCTATAACAAAAAGGTTTATTTTTTTTCCTTTTTAAAGGAACTCCAATTAGATCTAAGCATCTTCAACTAAAGTAAAAATCACAGTAAAGCAGAGAGTGTTTTAAGGTATCATTAACAGGCTGCTTGTGAGTCATACCCAGAGGTGCAGGGTCTTGCTCTAGGGGAGACGGCTGGTCCACATCCATTGGAGAATCATCTCTCTGTGCTGCCTGGGATTCTGAAACCGACTGCCCTTCAGACTACAGAAAATAAACCAGGCAGAACCAGAGCGTGAACAACAGGGAAAAAAACCCCAAAAAATAAAATAATGACTAACATGATGGTTCGTTTGGAAATAATTAGGGATGCACAGATTTACTGGCCAATAATCGCCTTGTTTACTGAAACTGAGCTATTGGCCAATAGGGCAGTGACTAATATTTATGTTTTGTATAACAAATACAGGTATATTTATGATTATTTTCTTAATAGGCTGAAAAATAATCAGTATATGCAAAATACAGTCATCCACAGTCTGTTTCTGACATCAGTATTAGCCAAGAACATCAGAGCATCCCCAATAGTGTTTAATCTCGACTAAGACTGTCATGCAAAATGACATTCCCATGATCCACTGACACAGCAAGTAAGGAAGGAAAGGAGGGAGGGAGGAAGGGGAGGGCGGGCCAAAAGCGTGAAGCAACATCAGCCAGCAAACAGACGACTTCAGTGAAACAAATCAAACCATTTGGAGCAGGCAGCACATTCACATCTAGACACCATCAAAACTAGACTACATCAATGCAAAGACAATGATAAAAGGTGCAATGAATCACTGGTCCATCTGTCTCTCTGTTGGAGCTGTCAATGTTCATCATAGCAGCAAAGCAGATGTCCCAATGTACAAATCACTTGAAGTAGCAGACTATAGGGTGAATGTAAAATGTAATGTGTTTACAAATAATTAAATCCAATAAAAAGGTTAGAACTAGAGTCTGTGAAGGTTCTTAGTCATCCAGGTCATCGTAGTCTAAGAAGCTGTAAGGAAAAGGCGTCTGGACTTCTTTAGGTTGCTTGAAGACGTTTCACCTCTCATCCGAGAGGTTGACTCCATTATTGATTATTGATTGATTATTATTGACTCTAGAACTGAAGAAGCTTCTCGGATGAGAGGTGAAACGTCTTCAAGCAACCTAAAGAAGTCCAGACGCCTTTTCCTTACAGCTCCTTAGACGTTAGAACTAGAGTTTCCCTTTTTTTTTAAGGCATATGCAATATGATTAATGGGTTGGCTAATTGATTAAAATGTCCAAAGCCAAAACAGGCAAATTCAAGGCAAATGACTTAAAGTATTTAAGTTTATGATTGCCACACCAAGTATGAATAAATTCACTGTGAAGGTCACACCGCATAGTCAATGATGACTTTTAAGCATTAAAATGATGATTGACTGTATGAGTAAGAATGCCTGCTGTCAGTGGAGCCCATGCTAACCGTGGCAGCAGCAGCCGTGCCAACAGGGGCAGCAGCCCCAGCGGGAGGATGGGGGGCAGCCATTGAGGATCCGGCAGCAACGGCGGCAGAGGCAGAAGGGGCGGTGGGTGGGGGGGCCTGTTGCAGCCGACGTGCCCGTTGCCCCTCTCTCACCATCTGGATGATGGCATCAGCCTCGGCCTCCAGCTGACGCACCGCAGCCTGGATGCTACTTGCTGAGCCCAAACTGGTGGAGCCTTGCCAGTCACAAATGGAAGGGGTTTCAATCATTGAGACATGATGATGATATTTTACACAAAAACCAAGAAAGCACTGTATATGTAGCATGTTTTTACCTAAGCGCCCTGTCTGTTTGGCCTTCTTGTTGGCGCGCCTTGTGTCCTCACGAAGCTGGATGATAACCTGCAGCACTCGCAAGAAAAACTTCTGTGTCGATGTCTTGGATGTAAGTGAGCTCATACAAGGAAGCTGCAATTCACGTCCCCCAAGTGTGCGCTTCTGTGCCGCAACGATCACCACACTCTCTGACCCGTCAAACCTGTGTCCCAATCAACAGACACATACCAGGCATAGGAGTTTATAGTCATCATTACAATGCTAATTTAATGAGTATAATTTTTTTTTTTTTTATAAATCTGCCAGTTATCTGTGCTGACAAAATAATGTCGCTGAATGATGAGAATTATCATGAGCTAACCTGCTTGTCATCTTGCCCTTCAGTCTTGCTGATATGGAGGAATCCTCGGGAGGCGCATCAGGGGAATGTGAATCAGCTTGTGCCCGTCTCTGCTGCTCCAAATTATACTCTCTAAGCTCGGCCAGTAATGTCCCTAAAAAGAGAAATAATGGTCCAAAAGTTTGTAAAGAAAAAACTGCACTTTACTGAAAACAGGAAAATGAACTGGTACCTATGCTCTTCACCAAAACCTACCAATCTGTTTGCAAAGAGTGTATCCGAGATGTCTTGCGCCACTAAGCAGCAGCCTGAGTACAGTATCTCTGGTGGAAGCGTCTCCTCGAGATAGCTGCAGCAGAATGTTAGCTGCATCTTCCAGACCTTCCTCTGAACATGAGTGAGATGTCAACACCTTTCACAGAAGAAAAGAATTGTTTGTGACCACACATCATTGCAAAAATACATTTTGAAAAAAAAAACAAAGAACGAAAAAAACTACATAAAGACTGAATGATCTAATTTGTTAAAATGCCTTTATGGACAAAGCAGCAAGAAAATTTCCAAAACTATTGACACATTTTATGCTGCATCACTTCTGCACAAATCCAGGTTCCAAGAATACACGTCATAAACAAGCTGCTGTTTATGCTCCTAAACACAAAAAGCTACCGCTAAGATGTACCAAAATAAGGTGATCTGTCCATACTGCAGGCAAGCATGAATTGAAAAGCTTTTTTTTTATAATAAACTTCCTTGATGGCTACTCACACAAGTAAATGGTAAATGGACTGATTCTTATGTAGCACTTTTCTACTCGGAGCACTCAAAGCGCTTTACACAACTTGCCTCATTCATCCACTTACACAAGCCCTTTATTTTTCTATTTTCTTTCTAAACACGATTATGTCAAAAACGTGTTTGTGTGTTTAAGACTGACTGGGACAAGAAAGGAGTTGAGAGTTAAGATTTTTTATGTAATCCGACTTTAGAAAAAACTAAAAACAAATCTGTCCTGTTCTGATTTTTGTTTCCTTATCACGTAAAGTAATATTACCTATCCATAGTGATCTACTGAAGACTTAAGAGAAAATGCTCAAGTTTTCAATATTTCTTGCCTCAAAAACCAAAATGCCTGATCAGGAATATTTTGCATTAAGTAGCTCTAAATGAAGTTTAGTTTTGAGCCCACAAACTAAATGTATCCTGACTTGATCTTAACTCAGTTCAGCTTGCCTTAATTGAACCTTAGAAGTTATTTAAAAAATTATCTTGGAAAACCCCTCGACATTTCTTTAAATCATCTCATCATACCTCCACAGAGAGTTGAAGCTGTTTTTCTGTCAGTCCAGTGGAAGCCAACTTTTCACTCTCTGTATTGCTAGCAACACCCCTTTGTTTTCCTGTTTTGATAAAAATTTTCATTAATATAAATTATTATTTTCTAATAAAATCTCTTGCATAGTAAGATTTAAATTTATGACCACATTATATTCAGGAATAAATTACCACTACCTGTAGAGATTGTTCCAGTGGACGTGGGTATAGAGATTGTAGTAGAGGATGTCTGAGAGGTTGCTATACTTGTCCCTGAGGATGTACCCTGGGCCCCAGCTACTACAGAAGCCCCTGGGCCGGCCACAGTAGGCTGCAGTGCGCCCACTGCAGTGGTGCCTTGCGTCGTGACTGAGGCTCCTGAACTGATTGCCGGGTTGGGAGCCTGTGGAGTTGGGTGTCCAGCTGGCACCTCTGTGGCCTTGTTGTCAGGGAGGGCAATGGATATGAGGGAGAGCAGGCGCAGCAGCTTTTCAGTGAGCAAGGAGCTCCGTCTGATTACAGGGTGGGACAACATGTTCATAAGCTGGCCTAGAGGAGAGGTCTCTAAGCTGAACTGGGCTCCCTCTGCTTCTGCACTTCCACCTAGAGGCACCGTCTTCATTGAGGCTTTGCCCTTGCGGCTGACATTCATGTTGTCAAGCTTAACGAGTAGGTCCCAAAAATCAGTGGAGATTCCCAGAGACTGGAGCGTAGAGGCAGTAGACCCCAGGGAGTTCTGGGTGTTGGAGGCATTAGGGTTGCTCTGAGACTGTGACCCTGATCTGGAGCCTCCACCTCCACCCCCTCCTCCCGAGGAGCCTGAACAAAGACGAGAGTCTAGGTCAGAGGACGAAGCTGACAAGTCCTTACAACGCTGCTGCGTGAAGTGGCTGGGGAACACCTGCAGAAGAAAAGAGAAAAAAAGGAAAAAAACAAAAGGACATTGAATAACTTGCCTTAACCAACTTCATTTTAAGTGTTACAGTACAGAATGGACAATAGATTCAGATCAATATAGCTAAACCCTCACCTTGGCTAGCTGGATAAGTGTGTCCAGCACATGTCGACAGACCACTGGAGCAGCTTGTGGGTGGATGTGAACAGTGGAGCCTCCACCTCCAGCACATGTGACACTCGTTGCACCCGCTGACACACCTCCCAATGTCCCGGAACTTGAAGAGCTTCCAGCTGAATGCCTGTCAGCATGCTTCCTACCTGATACTCGCTGAATCTGGAAAATGTTTGTTCGGCAACCCAAGGCTGCATCCATAGAAACAGAGAGCCAGGAAAGCTGACTGGAACTGCGAGACTCCACCCTGTTCAATAACTCTAAGGAAGAAGCTGGGGACGAAGAAGAAGATGATGAAGATGAGGAGAGGGATGAGGTGGCTGTGCCTTTTCCTCCACAGCTTCCCTGGCTGGTCCTCTTGCCGCGAGAGTCCTCTAGACGCGTGGTCTCTACGCATACCTCACTCTCACTGCTTCGTTGGAGGATTGACAACAGGCTGCGAATTACCCACCCACGTGTCTGAGAATGGTAGCAGAGGTTCCTGAGCACACGGTGCAGACGGCTGGTGTTGAGCTTCGGTTCATCCACGAACAGCAAAACCAGCAGGCAGGACAAAGCCTCGTGGTCCAGAAGCAATCGTCCACGCAGGCGCAGCAGGGAGTCTACACTTGAACTGGATGGTCTGAAGAAAAAGAAGTAACAATCAACTGTCAAAACTTCTGTAAGATTTTCTTTAAATGTCAAATTGACATTTTATTTAAAAAGGAAAACATTTCAAAAAATTTAATTACTGTTATTATACCTGTGGTTTGTTCCTCCACCCATCTGAAATGTCCCTCCTCTCTGCACAGCCAGCCGGGTGTACTGGACGCCACGATTGCTTCCTAACCGGCTAGTAAATGCCGGTGAGCGCAAGATGGCTGAGAGTGCCGAAGAGGAACTATGACCAAAAAGCCTTTCGTGCATCAGTTGTCTCTGACGTGCCTCTTGCTCTCTACGCAAGGCAGCAGCTTCAGCAGCAATGTCTGGAGGCATGACAGCTAACACGCTGTCCTCCATGTCTTCAAGAACACTGCGACGGAGCTCTGATGGCAGCGTCTGAATGAAAGTTACAGGATCCAAAGGTGTGTCTCCTTGTGGAGGCTGCTGGGCTAGTTCCCTACGCTGCTGCTCTGCTCGTTGCTGGGCAAGAACCTAAAACGACCAGTGGCATGCTTAGTAAATAGAACCAATTGTCAGTGACTTCTTTAAGGATTTATTTGAAATATCTATGAGTAAGCATTTTGCTTACTCAATTTTTTTTTTTAAAAACATAACTTCTCTGACCTCCTCCTGGATGGCAGGTGGTAATGCTGCCAGGAATTCAGGGCTGACCTCTGTAACCCCTGGCCCTCCGAGTACAGGTGCAGTAGAGGATGGCAAGCTTGTAGCAGCTGGAGGACGGGAGGGTGGTCTGATGCCAAGCTGATTCTGCAGCACCTCTCGGCGGATGTCCTCAGGAAGCGCTGCCAAGAAGGAGGGATCTACACCCTCTGGCAGGCTGATGCCTGCCATCACGCACACACACACGCACAAAAAGCCAACCCCAAAATGAAACAATTAATATAATAGTTTATTATTGCAGGGTTCACTACAGAATATGAGGCAAAGTGCCGTCCAATCCAGCCAACATAAAGCGGTTTGGCATCAAAAAGGCTTGTCTTGCAAGATATGTCCAAAATGTCACATTCGAATTTTTATAGTTCTTCCATGAAGGTTGTGTCACTTTTAGCAGCTGACCAACACAAACACACTTATGTTTTTCATACCACTAAGCTGTGTTATACTATAAACATGATCAATTAGAATGATGACAACAAAGCATCTAGACGGATTAAAATAGGAGGCAGCATTTCACAAGCTGTTTTGGTTACCACTTTGTTTTAACTTAAACAGAGCTAGTCAGTTCCTCCTTTCCAGTGACATCACACACATCATAAATAACAGCAATCATGATTGATAAGGGAACAATGTGTAATCTGTTGTCTCTTAATCAATAAATGCAACATTTTATGGCTGTCCAATTAGACATTGTAACCGATAACAGATAACAGTAACAGATAGAAATGTCACGTAGTCTGAGGGTGACATAGGCAGAGATTCTACCTTTCAGTCATATATCCACTAACATTCAAGTATCTCAAGTTTCAAAGAAAAATTGAGGAATTAAATAGAAGGCACAAAAAAAATTCCCATTAACAGTAGCAAAAATCAGTATCTGACCAAGTGTGAAATATGGTCACAAAAACAACCAGAACATATTATAGTACTTTGCAAAAACTCACTCCAGCAAACATGGAAATATTAAAAAATGTCAAAAATTTTATCACATAGTAATATGTCTAAGGTGATTATAACATTTTTGTGAGGTTAACGTTATCATTGACCTCTGACTACCATATTCTCATCAATTCATCCAAGTGAACATTTGATCCACGTGTAATCAAATCTCCTTCAGGTATTCCTGAGGTATGACATCCATTCAGTAGAATAGTATGGACTTAAATGTCAAGGTTGCCATCATCTTAACCACAAAATCTATTCAATTTGATCCTGAGTTCATAGCATTTTAGGCAAATTTTAAGATGTTGAAGAATTATTGGGATCACAAAAAAAACCCAATGGGCAAACCAATACAATGGCATTGACCCTAGAAAAGCATAAGTAGTAGAAGTAGCAGAGTACTTTACCTGCAAGTGGATCCTCCTCGTCATTGCTTGTAGAGGGAAGGGGCTCTTCCTGGATGGCCTGAGATTGGCTGTCAGCACTGTCACTCCTGGGCATAGTTTCCCCAGGAGATGAAACAGAAGTGGAGCTGCACATAAAAAAACAAACAAACCAGAAACCGTCATTACTATCAAAAATTATGTGCATTATCTGAGATCCAATTGTATTCAAAGTTCTAACTGCATGAAATACCCTTTGAATCCTATGTGAAAATTTAACAAAACCACAAAATAGCTGTATTTCTTTCATAAAGTACGTTCAACAGGTCTGAGGTCAGAACACCACTTTTAAAGATACATACAGCCTTTGATTTTTTTTTATTTTATTTTTTTAAAATTTCCTCAACATCACTCCAAGAGATTCAAATAGAAGAATATATTGCTTTTAAACAGACTTGGTCAGTGATGAACTTCTAGTTTCTACCCACCCAGTTTCTGCATCAGTTTGCCTGTCTGTTAGGCCACTTTCTCCACTTCCAGACAGCTCCTGAGAAAGCTGGGTGGGTTGGGCAGGGTTGGTGACAGCTTCTTCCTGTGTGGCAGAGGCAGGGCTGCTGGTATCCATTGGTGACCCTTCTAGTTGTGACACACCAGCTGCTGCAGGCTCAGAGTTCTCTACAATGTCTGGACTTAGAGAGGCTGTGAAAAGGAAAGAGCTTGTCACTAGGGCTAGGAAGTTATCTGTTCATTTAAATGCACTACATCAAAACTCCTTGGTTTCAGAATATGTTGTCATACCTTCTACATCATTATTTACATTACAAATGTTTCCTTACTGTTGGCCAATCTGTATAAATAGAGTTTTCAAAGTGAGTCTACCTTCCCTGCCTTCATCCAACGTTCCTCCACCACCTCCTCCGACTCTCTCACCGATTGCAGGTGCCGGGGACATTTCCATCTGAGATGCCTCTGCTTCACTGTTTGGCCTCTCAGCTGTCGACAAGGGTGGAAGGCCAGCCCCTGCTAGAGCAGCCAGTGAGCTAGCATGTGACTCAGCCAGTAAAAGGTCAGCTATTGGTTGGTGGACCTGCTGGCTAATAGCAGTCTCCAGGGAGACTAAGGCCTGTTCATGTGGAGCAGGTGTGGTTGGAGTGACTTCTCCAGATGGTGGAGCAGTGAGGAAGCCCTCTGAAACCCTGGGTGGATCCAGACATGACACAGTACCACCCTGAGCCTGCTCACCCTCTGCAATATTTAAAGAAACACTTGTGTGAAGAAAAGGGACAGTTTAAATACATTTTATTTGAATAGATTCAAGTCTTAAAAACAATTTAAATATCTGGCAATGCCTCAACATAACTGCTGCATCTTAATATCATCTTCTTTTCTTTTCCTATATCTGCTAGTTACTTGTGCAGGTGTTACTCTTAAAAAAAAAAAAGTAATTACATTGAACATTTTCCATTCACACAACTGCTGCCAAAAATATTTCAAATCCCTTTCAAAAGGCGTTAATATTATTCAAAAAGGAAAATTGGGACACAGAAATAACACTGTGGTGATTAGCTGGTGAAAAGCTATTTAACAGATGACAAAGGCCTTTGCTGAGGAAGGCAGTAAGTTGTATAGTTATCTCCTTAACGGGGTGCACAATCCTGATCCCCAACAACAACACAACTTACTACCTCACCACACCACAGACAGCAGCAAAAAATACAAATAATACAGTGAACAAAAGATATACATGTTGTACATTAAGAGACGTAAATATTTAGAATAAGGTTCTTAAAACAATGTAGCGGCAATAACTCTCAGCTAAAAAAAATAAATTACAAGTTAAGAAATCATCTTCTATGAAACAAATGAAGATGTCGAGCTGGTATGGCGTTGCCATAAGAAAGACAGTAGACTGTATAGTTATCTCCCAGATCTGGTGTGATCCTAAAACTATACAAACTACTACCTCATCCCACAGCACGCACAGCAAGCTGGCCACTTGCCTCTGGGTTGTCCAATCCACATAGGTCAAGGAATTTAACATTAAATCAGAAACAAAAGCAAAATATTTATAAATGTCAGTACCTGCTGTGTTCTCTGCACCATTAACTGTCCCCAATCCAGAACCCTGTGGACACAAAATGCTGACGTTAGAAAAAAAATGAGTACATCTACCAAAAATGCATGCACTATTGTATCTGCTAATACATCCTTGTGCACAGACAGCAATTATCTGCTAACCTGCAGGCTCTGTTCTCTGGCCTGTTCTGCTCCAGAGGCCCTCCTTTCATTCTGTTTGGACTCTTCCTCCTCAGCTAGCTGCCGCCTTCTCTTCTCTCTGCGCTCTTCCAATTCCTCATCTCGCAGACTCTCCAGATGCTGAAGGATAGGCACCTTAACCACTAAAAGCAGATGGAGGCATTCAAATCAAAATAGTTTTCAATTTAAACTCAAAAGGTTTGTGAAATGTCACCAATCAAAGGGATTTTTGGTCAAGTTACTAAAAGCAAAGTTATTAGTTACTAAAACTTAAGGGAATGTCCAACCACTTGACTACCATATCCATATTATTCATGGTCCAGTTCTCAGGAATATCAATATTTACTGAAGGTACCAAAAGGATTACACACAAATAATTAAATAAGTCATAAAATTAATTTAATTTAATTAATCATATGACTACCACTAAAAGAAACCTCTAGTTTACCTGCAACACAGTCATGCATACTCTCTGCATCCAGCACTTTGCACTCATCTGTCCATCTAGTCAAGGCAGTAGGAATGCTAGAGAGGGTTCCTAAAGAAACAAAAGGATAAAAATGTTACGCATTTAGGTTAATAATAAACCAGAACCTTAAAACGCTCTCAAGTCTATGGTAATATATACCCGCTTGACCTCCAGTACTGCTCTGCTCGTGGAAGAAGTCATCCAATAACTCATCATCAGAACGAGCTATGATATGCACATCCTCATTTCCAACCAAAAGGCGGGCGCGACCACGTGATTGCAAAGGCAGAGAACTGGAAAGCTGTAAAATGTCTGCTGCTGCACTGGGACCCAGCAGTCTGAAAAAGGAAGAAAAGAAGAGAATGGCTTTTTAATTTTCAGGCAGACAAAGAAAGGTGGTGTAAAACAGAATCTGTTTAATAGAGCCAGATAAACAAACATGGTTTCAACCTTTGCAAGATAAGTGGAGGGTTAGGCTGACGGTTATGAGGGTAGTGGACATGGATTGTGTGTCCACTGTTGGCGGTGAGCTGACGTAGTGTTCGCTGGCTGCGGCCCATGCCCTGCGCCAAGCGGCTGCTAGTGCCTGCCACGCCTAGGGTGAGGGATCCGTGGTCAGCATGGCGCACCATCAGTGGGTGGGAGCTAGGGATGTTGCCTGGGGAAGGAGGGATGTCAGCTGATAGAGAAAAACAGAACACAGCATGCAGACATTAGGGAGAAAACTTTAACACAAACCTAAAATTGTTCATAAAAACTAAAACTTATTTAAATACATTTTCTGTATCATGTGATTTGTTATTTGTAACCAGCTACTGAACAGAACCACTTGGCAGAGCTAAACATTTTATCAGCAGCAAAACAGGTGTAATTATTAATATTTTTCATACTGATGACTTTTGCAACAAAAATCGGTACGAGTATCAAACAGAAGTTTTTCTGGTAATCAGGAAGCTCAATTCTATAAAAAAAACAATTAGATTTGCTTTCAAATTAATTCCTTAGAAAGGAGTCATTTAGGAATAATGGGGTAAACACTATGTGAACCTTACTACACCTGATTAGATTTATCCTGCTTACCGTTGTTGGAGAACATGTTGTCAAACTCTATGATGAGGTCATCATCCCTGTCAAACCTTTCAAAGCGAATGTGTGGTGCAGCATTGATGTCAGGGAAGTCTTCATCCAACTCCATCTCCGAACCTTCATCATCATCATCCTCATCTCCTTCTTCATCATCCTTAACAAATGGTAAGGAAAATAAATCTTAAACATAAAAATTAAAGGTTGTGTTTTTTAAAAAAATTTTTTTTAAAACAAGCATCATTGCATTAATCTCTACCTGATCTTCCTCCTCCTCTTCTTCCTCTTCCTCCTCTTCATCTTGGCTGTCTTCATCATCATTGCTGCCACTAGAATCTTCCTCCTGTGTGTGCTCCTCATCCTCCGGTTCCAAAATGTTCATGGAGTCTGATGGAAGAGACACACGCGTTACAAGTACATCTCAACAAAGAACAGAACAAGAGTGTTCCTTTTCAGTCAATTCACTCGGTACAACACACAAGTATGGGATATTACACCCCTGCGTGTCCTAGCTAAAGAAACATCTATTCACGCCTTAAAGGCAGATGACGTGATGATACGTGCAGGCCCCGCCTTCACATATACCCCCTAACATCACAGTTATCCCTCAACTCTTCACCTCACTAAAACAATTCTGCTTAGTTGCAGCTTGCTAGCTCTGTTGTCTGCGGCTTCAAGTTGGTTAACTGCTAAGCTAGCACTTGGTGGTGCTAACCATGTTCCCAGAATTTGTCTCCAAGCTAACTGCACCATGGAGTAAACGCGCCACTGTGCCTGACAATGGACAGTACATGGAGCTGGAAGGCGCTGAGAAGGTTTGCTTAGCTAATCCACCTCATATGGAATCTTCCCTGGCTTCTACCTGACCCTGTCCCAGAACCATGGTATCAGTGACCCTGCAGCTCTGCTGTCCAAGCACTGCAGATTCTCCGCATCGCAGTTGAACAAGATTTATCATGCTTAGGCTAGCACTGTCCCCGTCATGAGCCCCGTATGCTCCAGATGTGCCAGGCAATGTGCTTGGCTTTCCAGCCACACACTTGTGACAGCACAGAGTGGTTTTGTATCATTGCTGCCTCGCTCGGTTTCAGCTGAGATGCAGACTACGTTTCCAATGATATTATGGCTGTTGGGCATGATGGCATCTAAGATTGCCGCTCAGACTGTTAAAGATGAGATCGAGGGACTCTCTTCCATTCCAATGTTCTATTGTGGATGTTTTGACATTACTGCAGGAGTTGCTGGATAAGGGTCTTTCGTTTTCTACAGTTAAGGTTTATTTAGCAGTTATATCTGCTTGTCATATTGGCTTTGATGGGGTGACACCAAGTGCACATCCCGATGGCCTCAAGGTCATAATGTGCCTGAATGCCACATATTTACCCAAGGTCATTCCTGCAGCTTATAGCTCAATAGAATTTCAGCTTCTGAGCTTTTGCTATATTCCCTATGCATCTAAGGAGCAGAGGTGGTGTCTGGTGCATGTGGTACATACTGACATTGAGTGCACTCAGAATGTGCGTTTATGGGACCAGTTGTTTGTCTGCTTTGCTAATCCAACCAGAGGTAGAGCTCTGTCTAAACAGGTAGAGTCTCAATGGATTAAAGAAGCTATACCACTGGTGTACCAAGGATCTCGCTTTGCCCCAGGGCTGTGAGAGCTCATTCCACCAGGGGAATTGCAACATTCCCCATGTCATACAGGGCCGTGATATATCATACTTATGTATTGTACCGAGTGAATTGCCTTAATGGGAACAGAAGTGATATCTATAACTATTCGTTTTGTTTGTCAAAATGTCATACCTTCACGGTTGGCCTGAAGAGTGGATGCTTGGCTGATATTGGAGGGGGCTTCATCCATCAACACGTCCTCTTGCGATTCATCTTCACCACTGCGTCCAACTAATCAACAGAAGAAACAAATGCTATATCAACTCTGGGCTGTTCTGCCTATTTGTAATCAAGAGTGAACTCAGTCTGAAATCATACATAATTAAAAAAAAAGAAGAAATCATTACACTGCTCGCGTTTCAATTCATTGATTTGTTTCCTACACCTATTATGGAAAGGTTAAGTGATCGCAAGCAGTGCACAGTACTGCTCTATACTTTTCCCTGTCCAGCAACACTCACTGTCACCCCTGAAATGAATCCAGTTGCCTACCGATAATTGTGCTGTTGACCGTGCCAGCATCTCTCTCCAACAGCTCATCAATCAGATCCACCAACTCATTCTCTACCTGCATGAAAAAGAAATGATATACAATTACAGTCAGCTTTCACAGGGTACCTACACAATTATGCTCTCATCTTTAATTACAAATGTTACAGATCAGGAAATCTGAGTGTAGTTTGAGCTATTATGTGTGTTATGTGTAATGCAGTGTTAATACATTATTTACCTGCATAGCCTGTGTGCTAAGAACCTCTGGCTGGCCAGCAATGACCACTGCGTCTCCCTCAGTTTCTCCATCCATCAGGTCAGTATCTGTTCCTTGGACCCTGTGGCTGCCATCCACCGGCTCTGCCTCACCCGACTCTCCTACAACAGATGGGACACATGAGCGTCATACATTTGAAGAGTAGGCTGTTAAAGCATTTTATCTGTCTCATGTGAATACCTTGGTCCTGAGTGTTGCTGTTGCTGTCCCTGGCAGTGCCCACAGGGTCGTGTTCAGTCTTGCTCTTGCTGGAGCCTCCCTTGCCCCCAAAGAGACTGCTAGGCTGGTTAACAATTCGTGACAGAGTTTCCAGTGGCTTCAAGGCAGCATTCACTGTGTTGGCCATGTTGGGACTAAAGCAAATGACACAAAGAGAAAATAAGGAGCCTTTCAGAATAATTTATTCATTCATAATAACTGCTGAAAAACCAGCTTGATTCTGAAACAGAACTACTCACAAAAAAGAATTATGACAGAAATGAACCTAACTTATATGATAACTAACTGGTAAACCAGATATTGACCAGCTAATTTTTGGGGGAAAGTTTTTCAGGCTAATCTTATACCTGGACAAATCCAAGCTGTGTGGCACACGTGCCAAGTCGTTGACCAGTCCTTTCTTAAGGAAGAGCCTTATGATGTTGTTCATGCCATTATGTTGCGTCTTGGCTGCTGCTGTGCTATAGAAACTGGATGTCGAGGGGCATGACTCCATGATGGTGCTAATGATACACATCACTGCCTGAAGCCTGTAAAATAGGTTTGCAAAGATGAAAGAGAATGGGTTGCAACAGATTTAAAGAGCTTTAGAAAAAACACAACAATAACAAAAAAAACCCACACACAGTCAGGGTGCATGACATTTTTATCTCATTTACCTGGCATGTTTTTCAGCACCTTCTGGCATTGCTAGGGCTCGACTTAGGGCAGCCTTTACTTCATTCACCAAGGACACCTGGGCATCAGTGCCTGTCCCAGCAGCTGCTAGGCTGGCAAGAAAGAGGCGTGCCAGGGCTGGGGTGTCCTTGTCCTCCGAGTTTTGGGTGTGAGGCAGCAAGTGGTCGAGCACAAAGGCTAGGACACTGCAATCCTGTTAGGATACAAGCATGTCAAAATGAGTTAAGAGGCTATCGAATACAATGTGTGAATGGCTGAGAAAAGTTTTTTCAGCTACCTCCTTAATGAGTTCAGACTGCCCAGCGGTATAACAGTAGGAGGCGATTAGAGTGGCGATTCCCACGTAGGAGCGCACCAGCTCAGCCAGTAGTCTCAGGATGGTAGAAGTAGGCATTAGAGGTTTGCTTGCCTTTACCTTAGCTGCTTTACTCTCATCTGAAGTGGTACCCTTCTCTCCCTCCTGCTCCTTCTTCTCTTCGCGCATTTCTTCTGGCGTGGAGGCTGAGGAAGTTAGCATGACAGAATAAGTTATTCTTTGTATAAAACTGAACTCACAAGAAGTGGGTTCACAGAGTTCACATGAGGCAATGAGCCTTGTGATTTATTTTGCACTTAAAATAAGAAAACTGTCTAATCGCAGGTGTTAGAGCTTTTAGTCTCACCTTCTCCTTGTGGTGTACCAGACTGGGAAGACTCTGCAACACCTCCATCAGCAGCAAATACTTGAGTCTGAAAAGAAGCCATGGTTTTATTATTAACTTAGAAAAAGATACAAATGGCACACTTCAGTGCACATGCACAATAGGATTATGTGTTACTGAAGACTCACGTTGATATGGAATGCAGACTGGGAATCAAAGTCGCTTCCCTGACGGGTGAGCCGGTACTGCTGGTAAACATCATCACCAACATCCTGCAAAATCTGACAAAGGTCTTGACCACCGGGTACTGCTGCTGCACGTTCTTCTGGACGCTCAGCTGAGACACAAACAAATGCATTAAAACCTGAAATGTTCAAACAACTTTTGGTTGAAATTACACAAAAATCTCTCAGGCCGTTATCTTGTTAAAATATGTCTTACGTTCTTCAGGAGCATGGTAGGCAGCCAAAGCATTAAGCATGTCATAGATGACCTCTTTGATGGTGTCAGGGATTGGTGGTAATGGTGACAGTTTCAGAGGAGTGGTCTTCACTAGCTGCACAGCATTAGGTCCCTTAATTCGAAGGTTCTCAAACTCATCGTCAGAAGCTGGAGGAAAAAGAATGCAAGCAAGGAACATATATTACAATATGTATTATAGCTCAGCTATTTTTAATTTACTTAAAAGGAAATTTGAGTTATTGGAGAAGTTAACACACTTACTTGTGCCAGCTCCACGAGGTGCAGGCAGAGCAATGCGGATACAGTTGCTAGCAGTTTCAGTAAAACATTCAGGGTTACGGCAGGCAGCCGGCCCCAGGACACGAAGAACATAATTGATTTCTCTGGAACCAAGGCTGCCTGACACCACTCCTGACGTGGTACTACCTGCTCCACTTGTCACTGCTGATCTCACCACCTATGGCAACAAAAATTGGCTTATAGTATTAGACAATAGAATTTAAATAATGCTATAGTTTAAATACCAGAAGCTTTTAAACGTGTTGAGTTTTAAAAAGTATGAAAACAGACTTACCTTCTCCATGGTGTGTCGCAGTGTGGCTGGATCTTCTATGATGTGCCTGAACAACAGAGTAACCAATGGTGTGAAGCCATTGAAGCCAGAGCTCTGTGTCAACCCCAAAATCATCCGTGTGCTCTTCAGCTCAGCAAACATCATTGCATAGTGGTGATTGCGTGTAAGGCGCAAACAGAGACGCAGTGTAGCATGAAGGGTGTCTGGGTCCACAGGGACACTAATCATACTGACACAGGCCCGAATGAGAACGGTGGTCATGTCCTCCGTTAGGCCTTGCACAACAATATCAGATCCCTGAGAGAAGTCAGACTCCAGGGAAGATGAGGGGCCAGAGGTAGCCTCCTTCAGCTGGCTGGAATCATCCTTAGGAGCATTCATCTCCACTGCGGTTCCTGAATCTAAATCGGTCTGGCTTTCCTCCACTTTGCCCCGGTCGCCTTCCTCTCGCTCAGAATCAGTAACACTACCAGTCTTGGAAGGCTTGGGGATGCGAGGCACTTTCTGGAGAGTGAGCATAACTGGCCTCCTATTACCAGTCTCTTCATTTACCTGCCCAAAAAAGTTGTGTTAGAAAAGGAAACTAGCCAAGTCTATTAAAACAAAAAATAAAAAGGAATATGTATACCTGAACCATGGTGTTAAACTGCACTGTGTATCTCCGCCGTCCAGCTGTGAAGCGGACACTGCTCTCTCCAGCCCTCCATGCTGAATCAATGGTACTGTTGTTGGAAGCACTGTAGCTGCACCAACGGCCTGAGCGGTCATCAAACCATCGCCAGTTATTCCCATTTGGCTGCAAATACTAGAAGGCAACAAAGACAAATTTTTCATAACTGTACAAGAGAGGTGCAGCAGAACAACACAAATATCCTCCAAAAAAGTTTATGCAAGAAATCTTAATATAAATTAAAAGAAAAACCAAAGGAAAAAAAACCCAACTCAGTATTTGTGGATAAAAGGTCTGTACAAGATTACATACATGTTGTCCAATTCCTAGACACTCAGTACCTGTAAAATATACCTTTCTTTATAGTTATAGCTAATTCTAGACAAAAAAACAATAAAGAAATCCAATAGTAATGAATATCTACAAAAGCAAAATGCAACTCTTTCCCCCCACGCTTACCTTTCTCATATATACCCATTTATATTGCTGTGCCCAAGTTGATAATTTCACTTTTTATTTCACTACTATCAGTTGTAGCTGTTTTTCAAAAATATTTTACCTTGTTCATTTGTTCCCGGCGCTTTGAAGAGACTGCCATCTTTTCATAGAAGTCAATGATCAACAGCACCGGTGTGATCCATCTGCAGAAAAAAGTCATAAATAATAAATAAATGAATCACAAAAACATATCGGTGCTGTGATGATGAAAAGCTGGTGTCATATTCGCAAGTGATAAGATCTTTGTATGGGTGTGCAAAACTCACTTCGGTGTCTGGATGTCTTTGTGTTCTTTAGCTGCTTGCAGACAAGGTTGCACAACCTCGAGCAGCTTAATGAGCAAATCAAGAATTCCACTGTTCTCAATTACTCTGGCACCCAGCAGCTTTAGTTCCTACAGAAAAAGGAAAAAGAATAATTGCATGAGATGCGCAGATAATCACTTTGTCTACTCAATCAAACCCTTATAAAATTTCAACATTACTGTTCAGACTCATCTTAAAGCTTACAAAGGACTTTAGGACACTGTGCATACCCTGCCTTGGTTCACTTCACACTATAAAAACAATGTTGTCTAGTCTCAGAACTTGCCCCTAATCAATTAAAACAAGAAAAAAAAAATTGTACATAGATGCAGCTGCAACTTAGTACTTGGTGAAAGCATTTTTGTAACATGGACAGCCAAAAAAAACAAAAAACAAAACAAAACAACAATATTCTTCTGAATGGTCCTATAACCTCAGCCCACATTCCTTTTCCAAGTGTCTCCTATTCCTGGAAGCATTACACAAGAACATTCATTTTGTCTCTTAAAACCCTCCCTAAAAACTTTATTCCCAAAGCGTAAAGATGCATTCAATCTGTGTCACTGTAAGGATAGTATTGTTTTGGGTTTTTTTTTGTGGAATGGTATTATCCAAGATGCCATTATCTACGTTTTGTTTCACTTTAATGAAGTTTGTGTCACAAACACAAAATGATGATGTGGCAAAAGTTCAATCTTTACGTTTTGTGAAAGAGGAATTTGCTGGCATATGCCTTTCATTGAGGAATCATGCCCGTTTGACTACAATACCATAAAGGCCTGAATGGTGGAATGCTCTAACCAATGGTTGTCATCCAATACGTTTTACTCATCGATAAAGGAACTTTGAATTAATATTCAGTGGCCACTGGGGTTTTGGTTGTTTTTGGCAGTGGTGCTTGCTTACTTCATTTAAAAATGAATGAGCCTACTGTGCCTCTGGATAATTAAATACTGCAAAAATGTATTTCTATCTTTGCCCAGATCTGTGCCTAGAGATAATCTCATCTTGCAGGTCTCTCAACCTAATGGATTATTTTTCACTTACATAAACCATTAAACTGTGAGGTTTTCCATAACAAGGTGTGCATTTCCCAAAACTGTCCAATGAATTCACTTAGGCACACGTCTTCTTCACTCCAGTTTAGCAAATATCTTGAAGACCATACGGTATTAAAGTGTAAAAAATAATTCTGTAATTGGAATTTCTACCAATTTCAAATAAAACATTTGTAGCAAAGAACTGATTAAGGAGTCTGGAATAATCTAATGTAAAAACCTTAAGCAGGTCTAACACTTTGCATTGTATGGATAAACATTTTATGGCAAGAACCTTAAATTGTGATACCTCAAAGAGCAGTGTAAGCAGCAGAATTCGTGTTGCCAGCTTGGAGGCTTGGGGCAGTGTGGCCATCTGCCTGGTCCACTCAGACACCGTCTTTGTGTCACTGGTAGTCAGTGGCTCAGCTGCTTTGATCAGCACGTCTGCTGCCTCCCACACCTACACACAACATGCACACAATCAGGCTGATACAAGCGTACAAATGGCTATTGTCTGGGTCGCTATGACGCTTAACTTTTTCTTTTTTAAAAAGTGACGACAATCACTTCTTTCAAATGTACAGAGGTGGTTAGGAACTTATTGTCTCACCTGCATTCACAATGTACCAAAATCGCTTTGAGATATTTATCAATGAATTACTCATCACCAAAAAACTCAACCTACTAAATCAGAATATGCCAACTCATTTTCATGTTAAATTTAAATAAACAGGCTACAGTATTAACATCTACTAACCTGTTGGACAACTTGGCCAAGAATGAGATCCCTGTATTCAGGACCACTTCTCTTTATGGCAGTCATTAGCAGGTCGCACAGTCGATAGACTGTGTCAGGTAGCTCATCCAAAAGATGGAAGCAGCCAGGCAGCATGGTGTCAGTGAAGGCATGTAGCTCCTGGGGGTCCAGTGGCTCAGCCTCCATGAAGCGCTCCAAGCATCGTGCCTCCTCCTCTTCTGCCCGTTCCCTGGCCCTCCTGTCCTCCTCCTCTCGCCGCCGTGCTGCTTCCTAAAGGAGACACACCAATTATCAATTATTTAGCTAAACAGTAAACTAGTCATTCATTCAGTTTCAATCAGCAAAAAACTATTTTACAATACACTTTTTTCTTGAAAAAGACACACCTCAGGAGAGTCGGAGCGTTGCTCCATGCTAACCTCTTGCCCAAGTGACATGGCAATTGCTCTCATCATCTGGTCTTCTTCGGACATAGTTAGATCCTATATGGAATAAGAGCAACCATGTTAGCTATCCAAGTCTCTCTGAAACATTGTAAATGACCAAAGTACTGTGTGTATGTTTTCATGTATAAAACTTACTCTCACTGCTCCACCAAGAAGTGGAGGAGGGTGTGTAAGGAGGTACTCGGTGGCCTGCTCCATGGTGCTGGTGTTCAGTAGAGCCTCCATGGCATGTTCTCTCGAGAAACCCATATCCATCAGCTGGAACACAAGAAAAAGACAGCGTGAGATGAGGTAGTGAAAAAGTAAACTAAAAAAGGACATTACATAAAAATGTCACATAAGGCGAGTGATGGTGAATTAGTTTACATGCTGAAGAAAAAAAAAGTTTCTCACTTATAAGTCATTCTTTCTTAAATAGTCAGAGGCCTCTATTAATTCTCTCTCAAACCCCCAACCAAACCTTGTCCCAACACTATTATTACAGCACTGAAATTTGTCTCTCAAGTCTTTTTTTCCCCCTTCACTACGACTCTTTCCTTTATTTCCTTACGCTCTCCAACATATTTCTCAATTTCTTCCTTTTCTCTGGTTGCAGGGTGGGGGTGTAAGATTTCCTAAACCCAGACATAAATAGCATAACAATTTGCCGAACTTACATCCCATCTCTCAATCTCAAGAGAGATGAGAACTGACCCAAGGATTTGAACAATCGTTATATCCCGACTCTCTTCTACCTGTTGAAGTGGCTGCCACTTAGTGTGTACGTGCCTTCCTATCCTTCTGCCTCTTTCCTAATAAACAAATGATTGCTCAGGATTCAGTACATGCAGAGTAAGGGAAAGGAAGATGGGCAAATAACCTATTTTACATCACCATGTAGATATAAAATTACGCAGTTAACCTGTACTCTCAAAACTACCTGCAGCACTAGTATAGCAAGCTAAAGAAAATATTGCTGCTGGAATAATGTTAGATTAGACAACTCATGAAAAAAAATAAAAATATATAAAATCTTTTACTACAATGAGAAGTTCCAAATATTTTAAGTTGGCTGATTTTTTACACCAAATGCCCTTCCTGGGGAAATCCCCAAGGGATTTGTGCATCCTCCAAACAAAAACAAATGAACAGACAATTTAACCTTGGGAATTAAACCTTCAATAAACGTGAGTATATCATATCTTCAATGTACATAAAATACTTCTTCTCTGTTCTAGTATTGACTTAGAAAAACTGCAACTAAAATCAGATGAGAAAGATCAATTTACCACAGCTTTCCCTACACACCTGTGTTAGTTGAGCCTGGTTAACCTGGGGCTCACGGCGAGGTGTAGAATTGGTAGAATCATCAGCCGACCCTTGTGTTGGCCCTCCAGAAGTTGATCCACTCACTGGTGGTGCCTCTCCACTTGATGAAGATGCTCCTGGAGCCGGGCCAGGTCCCAACGAACCAGCAGAGGTTCCCTCATCATCTGGGCGCACTGTTCCCTCCCTCTCCTTTGCCAGACGCTCCTGAATAACAGGCTCTCCTCTTAGTATGTGGCAGAGAATAGCCAACATGGATTCAGCCATCCTACCCCCGTACACCTTTAGTGGCTTCCGATTCCACAGGTTGCGAATGCAGCTGAATGCAGCCTTTGAGAGAAAGACTATGTTACAATAATAAAACACCAACAGAATCCTTAGATAAAAACATTCTATCATATTTAAAGCCTAAAAAAATAAATACAGTATAAAGAATTTCTAGGGGACATGAAGGTCATGGGCATTTGTGGCAAACCTTTTCATGTTTCTCCACACAGTACTAAAAATGCATAAATACAACTAAGTAACTATTAAAAAAGGGGGGGGGGGTGCTGGAGGAAGCAAAACAAACATTTTAGGTAAGAAATTAGACTAGTCTTTTTCTCCCTATATCTTGTTAGGATTTCTAAAAGGCTGTCAACCTGCAGTTCTTCACCTAACAGCTCACTTTAGCTGCTCCTTCACACTTTTATTTTAAATTGTTTGCTGTCAAAGAATGCTAGAAGAAAAAGCCTTCTTGATTCTGCTAACCATGACATTTGCACCAATGAACACAACAGCGTAACAGTAAAATAACTTAGAAGTTGGTTATTTTATACTGACCTTCTGGGTGACAATAAGGAATCGTAGGGCACTGAACTGTGGCATGGTGGGTGTAACTCCAGGCATTTTAGCTGGCAAGGAATGGGGTGAGTCCAGCACAGTGCTTGGATTCACCATTTTCTCCACCAGCATTAACCAGGCATCCAGGAACTCCCCTGTCCCATCTGGTAGATCTGTATGCTCCAGACCCTCAGATACAGGTACCTTGCCTCCCATTGACAGGGCCCAGTTAAATGTCCTGTAAAAAACAACTCAACCTATTAACCTCTAAATAAATTTCAAAATAATATTTTTTGGGATGGGCAACAAAATGTCTGTAATTATTGAAAAAATGAAACCTGAGTGACAGTGGTATATTGGTTAGCAACATCAACTGACAGCAATAAAGTTTTGGATTCAAATTCATTGGCCAGCTAAGGCCTTTCTATATAAACTTGCAGAAAGTTTAAAAAAAAAATAAATTAATGCTTAATGTTAGAGATGAGGAAAACCTGCATAACAAATGACAGGAGACAACCATTTATTTCAAGAACGCTACGAGAATTTTCAAAACACTTGTGTCTCTAGTCTTCCCCATTTTCCATTTCAGGCATACCAAGTCCAAAGTAACATGAATTTCTGAGTTGTATGTTATCTGCTTGGCAAACTCTACCAAAGTCACACCATTTGAGTTTGGAGTATATGCCCACATGAATAAAGGCCTGGTGGCTGCTGGCTGCAGCTACACAGTGGTCTTTTAACACTCAAGAGTCACCCACTTCCATAAACAGCAGTCCTACAAACAACAAGGTACTTGTGTTCTTCAAAGAAAAGGGCCCGACCTGTGTCAAGAATTTCACTGCATCTTAAAATAACCTTTTCATCGCAAACAACATACCATTTCTATTTTTGCACATATAGCTCCGCTCTAGATATTACCAAGCAAGCTTTAAACAACTTGTTGTTACACCATACAATATGACTTACTCAAATAAGGCATCGTGTCCTCCAGAGCAAAAGAACTTTTGCAGCATCAGGTGGTACGGGTACTTCCTTTCATCAAACAACATAGGAGATGTGAAACCCACTGAGCAGATGAAAAAAGTCAACCTGCCAGGGAAAGAAAAAAAAAGGTATACTGTTCAATATCACTGCTTGTGATAAGCATATAATAGCAAAAGAGGCCAAATTCCTCCTACCGAAAGCGAGGGGTGGGTGTGTAGGGTGGAGGCTGCCAACTTAGACCCTTTGTGAGCAGCTTGGTGAGCGCAGAAGCAGTGGCCCTGGCAGCAGGTGTTGGGGTAGTGCCTGTACTTGTGGCATGGTGGGAGCGACGTTGGCGCACTGGGGAGCCCACGCACAGTTTTACTAGCAAACCAAAGAGCTCAGCCAGAGCCCTACCTAACCGAGATGAAGCTGCAAAGACACATGGGGGTAGGAAAGACAAACTCTGACTTCAACTTTTAAAATAAATAAATACATTTGTTAAAATATTATTAGATTAAGAAAAAAATTTACGTGCACAAAAATATAATGTGTGTGCCTTGGACATAATCTTACCAGAGAGTAAGGGCTTAATTTGTTTAATGCGGGTGGCCATAGCTGGAGTAAGTTTGGACTTCGCCTTTGGGTCTGCTGCAGAGGGTTCATCTGTCTCCATGGGAGCCAAGGTATCTCCATCTAGACCCATGCCTTCTAAAAGACCACCAGCAGAGGAATCCACAGACACCGCCTCCGATTCTGCTGGATGAATGTTGACAAGTATGTATTTGTTGAAGAGTGCTGCAAGGACATGCTCGTTTTTAATAAACAAGCTTAAATGTTTACATTACCAGTTCTTCTGGAGCCAGATGCTGAAGATGCTGCTGTGCTGCCAGATGGCTTTTCCTCTTTGGGCACAAGTTTTTGCATGTCAGCCTGGCCAAACTCGCATCCTGGAGGCAGACTGTTAAAAAACCAGCAATAAGTTGTTAAGAGTGATAACTAAAAAGTTTAAGTAAAGGAGTAAAGGATAAGATACTCACCTATTAGGGGTGCAAAGGGACAGTAGCACAGTGCTCTCCCATACCAGAGAGCAGTAGAGCTGGCTGAGCTTGCTCAGAACACTTAGGCCGAGCTGGGAGCCCCACTGGTTTACTGAAATGGCTCTGATTTCACTCTGTTTAGAAGACAACAGAAATATTTAGAGCTGTTGAATCAATTTGGACCTCACTTGTCAAACAAAGGCTAAATTTTCATTCATTAGCCAAAAAAAAAAGTAAATTCTGTTTTTGAGCTCTAACATTTGGATTTCCATGTGTTTTTGTCCTCATAAGGTATCTGGATAGTGGACTGAACAGAAAATAATTGGCTCTATAGGTACTTGCTCCTAATAGTTTTTGGAAATTGCAACATGGGTGGAGAGCAACCTTCTTAATTGAAGTGGTTTTTATTTGACACACACAAACACACACATGTTTACCTGTCCGACTCTGCAGGTATGGACAAACATGAGGATGTAAGCATGCGCTGCAGTAAGAGCATGTAGAAGAGGTGTTGCACGGGCTGACAATGTGGCATCTGTGACGTGGCCTGCATTAGCCAGTTCTCTGAGAAGCACAGACCCACCGGGCACCTCAATTGGTCGATGAAGTGGCTCCAGAGATGTCAAAATACTGTCCAGTTGGCACAGGCCCTCCTGGAGTACTTTAGGCTCATGTGAGAGAGTCTAAAGAAAAGGATTAAGAGGAAATAAAGTAATTTTCAAATTGCCCATCAACCGTCTATCAAAACAAGTGTACGGAGGGCAACAGCAATGTGCATTCCATGAGTACCAATTTGTAAAAAAAATAAATAAATTTTTAATTAAAAAAAAAAAAAAAAGGGGAAAAAAAAAA
>VUQR01031211.1:0-31396 GCA_015108515.1 Hemichromis elongatus | reverse complement strand
AATACAGAAAGATTTTCACTGTTGCCATCTTGGTGTTTTCTTTAAACCAACCATGATCATATTTGTACAACCAATTCAAATCAAATCAATTCTATTCAATTCAATGTATTTAGCGCCAGATCACAGCAACAGTCCCCTCAAGGTGCTTTATATTGTACAATAATACATACAGAGAAAAACCCAACAATCATATGACCCCCTATGAGCAAGCACTTTGGTGACAGTGGGAAGGAAAAACTCCCTTTTAACAGGAAGAAACCTCCGGCAGAACCAGGCTCAGGGAGGGGCGGGGCCATCTGCTGCGACTGGTTAGGGTGAGAGAAGGAAGACAGGATAAAGACATGCTGTGGAAGAGAGGCAGAGATTAATAACAGGTACGATTCAATGCAGAGAGGTCTATTAACACACAGTGAGTGAGAAAGGTGACTGGAAAGGAAAAACTAAATTTTTCAAATATAATATGAAATAATTAAGATTTAACTGATCCTGACCCTCACAATGTATTTAAACGGCTCTTGTCTTATTATTATTAGTTTTAGTTTTTAGTTCTTTTTTTTTTGTTTTGAGAATGACATGTAAATGAATTTGCACATTAAAATATGTTTACAGGTATTGAGAAGTGTTGCTGTATAAATGCAAAAAATGTGTTTGTAAAACTACAAATTTAGACAGATGTAGCCATCCACTGTTTTTTGCCTGATGGTTTTGGCCACCAAAGTTAAATAAGCGTGCAACATGAAGTTTGCCCTGTTTTATCTACCAGTCTTTGATAAACTCCCACTCAGAAAATGCCATACTGTTTTTTTGTTTGTTTTCTTGCTTGCTTGTTTGTTTGTTTTTGTGGTTATTTGGTTTGATCATTTGTTGTGATTTTTAATAAAGTAACTTTTATTTTGAAAGTAACTGCTATGGGTAATTCTGTCTATTTTTCTCCTTGGCCCTGGATGTGAGTTGTGATAACCAACATGCAGCCAAGTTACTCACCTCGTATATGGGATAATGATAGAGTTTGCATTTTCAGAGAAACTGAAAGCAATGAAAGAGACTACAGATGCAGCTGCATGCTTACATAGGTTGGGTCTGAAATGGGGAACAGCCAGTCTTTGAAATTTTGCAAAAAAGACGCATGTTTTTTTTCACAGTACTGAAAATATTGATTGAACAGTGATAATATTTTTGGTGTTTTTTTCTATACCCAGAATTTACTTCCACTTATTGGTGAGGCCCTCCACAACTGCAAGTTTCTGAAGTAGTCCCTTGGAAATATATATAGCCGACTGTTGAGTTAGCCATATCCTCTCTTTTTTTGTCTTTGTTTTTCTTTTCTTTTTTTGTTATCGTATAGTATTAAACAAAACCTCAAACCAGCAATTAAAAAAGTTAACTCATTGAAATGGCCGAGGGGATGAATTAATGAGATGTAGGTTCATGTTTTAAAATTCATTTCATTCTATGTTGTTATTCTAGTTGGTTAGTTGCAGTTAAGAACCGAATTAACGTTTGAGACATAAAGAAGACCTCCGTCTTGAGTGATTTTATTAAAACTTTGGCAATTGAGGGCTAGTCAGCAAAATTATATTCAGAAATTTAGTCTTGTAATATAGTCAAATCACACTGACTAGAGATCATTTTTCATTTTCATCACAAAAGATGAAAAATAAATAAATAAAAAAATAGCTTACAATGTGAGCTTACCAGACCTCTGTAGCCCCTTCCTCATCTATTCTTGTGAAACAAAATTGATGTCATGCTCCTGTTCCTCCATGCACAAAGGAGCAGATACCTATTCCTGCTGCTTGGCTGATGCTCTACTATAACACGGACTCGCTCTCCTGGTGTAGTGGGCCATCTCCTGGGTTCTAGTCCACACTGTTGAGACTGAGCTGGGAGACAAATGTTCTTTTAAAGGGACATACAGGTGCATCCTCCTGGAGGAGCTGGACTACTTGAATGGTCTGCACGTACCCTCTCATGCTACCAGTGGTTATAAAGACATTACCAACAAACTCTGTTTTGCATTCAAGGGAAGATGGGAGAGTGATACAGACACAGGGTAACAACAAGGAGTGTTTGGGAGTAAAGAAGCTATAAGAGGTATGTGGTAGTGAGTTCTTATTAAACTATGATAGGATGAGGGAATTAAAAAAGTAGAGGAAAAAACAAAACATGTACACTTGTAAGCTAAAGGGATAAGGCATCCATCTCAATAAATCTCAGAGAGTAGAAGAGAGCTACAGAAGAAACAAACAAAAAAAAGAAGAATGACAGAGGAAATGACTGAAAATAGAACAGATAGGTAGGGGTTGAGGCGGTGGAGATTTTGTGTTGGAGAGTGAAGAATGTGGGATTGGCTGGTTGGTAAAGGGTGCTGTGGTCCCTATAAAGTCACATTACTGCAGCCTCATAACGCAGGGAAGCTGCTGCCTCCACAGATATGAGGACTGGCTTCAAAAGATGAATAATTCAACTGGCAAGAAGGACATAGGCTTCCACAGATACAGCATATGGCATATGGATGGGTCCTTGCAAAGGACCTTAGAGACATAGTGCAGCAGGAAAGAGCACAAGTTAATTCACATTGCCTTAAGAGCTGACCTTACACACCCATAAAAACAGAACTGGTAGAAGCTGCCGCGTCGCTGGAAAAGACCTTCTACCTTGTACGGCTTTTTAGCATTCTGTATTGTAACTAGGTCTCATTAGGCAGTTTGAAAAGTGCATCATGTTGTACAAAAGGTTTGTTAGCATGGAAATGCATGCAAAGCCCCACTGTGGGACACAAGCTTCCATTAATCCAGTCAGGAGAGAGTTAATGTGAGAGTTCCTCGGCACGCATTAGATAGCAGTTCTACTAATGGGAGGCAGGCTGCTAGGAACCTAGCCAACAGGGATTAGATAGAGAAGTGATCACAGGGAAGACTTCATCAGAAATGCTGAGGCACCAGGCACCTCATTACTACTGTAGCAATACAGCTTCAGACCAGTGGTTCTGCTCTGCTCTCTACAGCACCACACACAGGAGCAGCTGATTCACACCGGCAGGCTGGGCATAATGTATAAGTGGAAACAGAAATACACAGGAAGACTCAAATACAATTAGGCTTTCAGATGATAAACAAACGCATACGTAACCACCTGTTAGAAGCAATGCTTGTACATTCGCTACAATAGTCATTTGTAAAGAAGGTAAACTTGTAATTCCTAAAGCGCAAATCCTAGAATTCAGATGCTCAGACACAAGCAGGCAGTTAAAAGTGCGTCTGTAGCTGAGCAAATTATTATCATCGTACTTCAGACTTCAAACGCACACAATTTATATTTCATGCCGAGAGCCATGACTGTTACACAATGAATCTGAACAAAAGAAATAGTTTTTCTTTTCTTTTAACATCAAAACACAGTTTCAAAGAAGTAGAATGCCGGTTGTCCTGTGAGGACAGCCAACATAAAAAGGCAATTTTGTGAGCCATCTACAGACTCTTCCCGGGAACCATGGTTCCTTGTCAGGACATGTTAATAGGTTTTCTGCCCCACCCTGGTTTCTAGTGCTCATTTCTCATCTACTTCACAAGTCTAGTTGTATCATTAGCCTCAGTGGAAACACTGAATTGAACTAAAGCTGCATCGCACATAAGCCTCCCATAAAGCACCTACCACATTATTTTAGTTTTAGTCTGCTTTTAGTCGACTAAATGTCATGTTTGTCATAAACTAATTTTGAAGTTGATTCAGTTAAATAAAACATTAAGTGTATTTTTACTGGGGAGAGTTGCTGCACGTGGTTTCATTTTCCTTGACATCAAATTTGAAAATTGTCCATATTTCTGTTCTACTCTTCCTCCCAAGCACTGACATTTTGTCACATTTTCACAAGAAACTGGAAGAATAAGAGTTTTAAATCCCCCTGTAGATACTGACAGTTTACCGTGTCACCCAGTGCTCCAGACTTTTATTTCTTCTAATATATTTTTATAATTTAAAAATAACCACGCCTGATTTTCTGAGCTCATTAAAAGATAATTTTAGAGATTTGTGATCGAACATTGCAACACTGAAAAAATGATTTGAGAAAATATACAAAATTGGAGCTTAAATAATAAAAAAAAAAATTAAAACCAGCTCAGTCTTAAAAATCTGCATTAATACTGATCCATATAACATCAATGGGGAACATTTTACTGCAGAGCTAGTACTTTTTCTTTCGATTATTTAAATGCAATTCCCCAAATATTAACTTTTATGTGCACTGTGGTGTTTTTATACTGTTTTATTGTTAATTTTGAACTCAGAGGCAGGCTCTCAAAATATACTACGACACTCATTCTCAGCTATAGAAGAAACAGTAATATGGTAACAGTTTTTGCTAAAAAAGCCAAGAAAAATTTGTTTCCCTTTTAGTAAAAGTCACTTCATGCCTCTATTTATACCACCTATTGCCAGTATTTTTTTTTCTAATTTACCTTTTTCCCCAACAAAGACAGGACCAGGGAGAATAAGCTATGACTGCATCTGTTTTACTTTTGTAACATTATAATTTCTTTGCTTTCTCCTACCCAAGACATTATGAAGACAACAGAATGTTTATCTTGAAAGCCCCACAGCCAGCAAACACTTTTGTGCTATCCAGATGACAACCGGTCCATCATGGCGTTTGCCGTGTTCAAAAGAGGAAACGATTGCCAAGCAGAAGCGACTGCGGGGTTATGGGGCTATGTGAGTGGGTTCACAGGAGACAGGTTAGCACTGATGTGGCAGGGGAGGACTGGCAAAGACAGTATGTCTCACAGAAGAGGGATCTGTTTCTGCTATTGTTTTGGCAGATTTTTATATCCGGCAACACTTCTCCATTAGGGAGGCCAGTAAGAACAAATGTGTTAGCATTTATCTTATACACAAATACACATAAAACCACACCAAACACAGCAGCTAGTAGACATAATGCTTGTCACAACAGATTGCGGACATAAAATGATCAGTCTGTGACATCCAGATTGAGAAGTCAGGCACAATTTGTGTGAAAAATAAAGACAGATGGCTCATACAAGAAAAAATGTTAACTTTGTACAAACAGCAGAAAAACACTGTCTTTTATCTCTCAAAAACACATGGACCAATCAAAAGTTAGAGAAATTTAGAGACGAAAGTGCATCTAATAAATATCCCCTATTGGTCAACCATAGAGTAAGAAACAACAATTAAAAAGAACAAAACAAAAAAAAATCCCCAGTTAACTGCCCTCAAAAACTTTTTAAATGACTACAGAGCGAGGTCTGCACCTTTTTCTCAAGCATTTTGTACTTTGTTAAAAATAGCCATAATTATTATATGTTGTAAAATAAACCCATATTACCACTAAACCATGACTTATGAAAAAGTTTCTATTAAAAGATAATGCACATTTTTATATGTTTGAGTTTGAACTAATCTCAGATATTTTGTAGAAATTAAAAATCCACGCCAAACATTAGCTTGGCTCTAAAGACTTTGTTATACTTTTTTACCTCTTTTTTAAATTTTCATTTAATCCCACTAAAATGTAAAGTCTGAATAGCTGACTTAAGTTGTGACTTTTATTCTTAACATAATAATAAGCAATCCCATTCATAATAGGGGTTAGCATTGAATTTAGCCCTCCAGCCCCTTTACTTCCGACTGTCACTGTAAATAAGCTGACAGATTGTCTTTGGAATGACTTCAAGAGTTATTGTAAGTTCTAATTGAAAAAACAGACTCTTCAAACTAAGAAACAATGAAAGGAAAGTCAGTTTGTCTGTGTATCAGCTGAGTTTAATACATTTTCAAACACATTTGGCCTAACTCAGGTAGTTACACAAAAAATGCAAACTGGGATCAGTTTCTTATTTTATTTCCTGAAAAGTAATTTAAGAATCATGTCATCTTATATCTATTGCTAATGTTAGTGTGTTTATAGAATAATTATAAATATCAGAGCAAGTTCAAAACTTAAACTCATAACCACAACTTTTACAACAATGACTGTATATATTGTATTGTAAGAAATGAGTGTGTGCAGTTTTTTGTGAGTCTCCTGATGCTCTGTCATGTAGTTTTCGCTCTCAAACAGCTGCGTTTAGTAGAAAAGGTAGAATAATTGTCCCCTCCCAAGCAGTGTTGTTTCAAATCGCACTCTGATTAGACACATTACATTTTACCTGTAAATGTTTTTGATAAATAATATGGATGGCTCTTTAAGATAGAAAGAACCAGTTTGAAGTACACAAGAAGACAAAACTGCCATTATTGCTCTATGGCAGTTGTGTATAATCAGTGTGACATTAGCGGATGTGAAATGCGTAACTACACGTTGACCATGTCTGTCATTCGAATTAGACACCTGTCAGCTTTAGATGGCTGCAGTGAGAAGCAACTACTTGCCAATGAGATATGCTAATAAGAATAGACATAAATGTTTACTGGCATTATTGCTATAATTTCTCTAAAATTGCATTTGTGGAGTTCATTTATGCAGATGAATGTACATTGAAAATGAAGTTGACAAGCTAAATATCCACAGCAAGGATTTGTTTTATTCAGAAAGATTGTTCTCTCCAATTAATGTCACAGAAATGGCAACACTACACATGCAGTAAATGCACTGACCCACTGACCTGGCGGACATGTTGGAAACACAAACACACACACACGTGTACACATACCTACAAATGTTGTGAATGGTCGCTCAAAAACTGTAGTGAATTGCCAACTATGCCCCCCATTGCGTTGATTCTCAACTTCGACACATGGTGAGTCACCAAAATGCCAGTACAGCAGCAGGTGGGCAGAAACTTCACTGATCAAGAAATCCAAGATTTCAGCACTACAGCACAGAACTGAACAATATATCACACTAAAATAGAACCCTTAGCAACAGAGACTGTCAATAGAAGATGAACTGAAACTAGCAGAAAATTTTTAATGAGGCAATGATGAGTACTACACCTCAAGAAGCATGAACTGCAGCTCCTCACTAGTTGTCTCATTCGTTAAAATATAATTTGGCTAAGATGCTTTCTGAATCATTCCTTAAATCTGACAGACACATCGAGATTTGTTAAATGCAGTCCAGACTTGTTAAAGCTGCCTTTCCTCAGTTAGCATTTAGATTCCTGCAAGCTAAAACTCACATGGGAACTAATTTTGTCTTCAGTTAATTAATTCTTGGTAAATTGTTTTAAACTTTGGTGCTGGGATCAACTTTACCATATTTAGAAACAAAGAAAAAAAAATATTAAGGGTTATTGCTGAGATCCTGCACCTGATATGAGGCAGGAATGAAAGGATATTACTATGATTTGCCAAATCACAAAATATAAATATTATAAATGAGGTAATGTGTGGCATTGCATCTCTCGTTCTCCTCTAAAACCAAGTCATGTTTTTATTTTCGTGTTTATTTTGATGGTTTGCAGCCACGTTGTAAAATCCAGAGGGATGTCCTTGTAGCGTGACTGTGTTAAATTAAAACCTGCGAGATACACCGGGAGAGGTGAGCTGCTGTCAGGGTCTTCTGCTTGACATGCATAAGGAAAAGGATAGGCAGAAACGGGGGAAATTTCGCTGAAGCAGTCCTCAGCCACATATCCAGCGAATCATTAATATATCATATTGCAGTCAAGATTGCTTTCCACATCAATTCATTTTTGTTTAGACATCTCGTTTCATGTGAAAGTAATCCAAAAAAAAAAAAAATACCCCATGAGAAATGTAGTCATATTTTTAAAAATCACTGATATGTTTTCACATTGCATTGCTTTGCATTTCATCACCTCTTTATTCTAGAACAATGTTCTACATGTAAACAGCGATGTCACAACCGATTTCATGCTATTTATATTGTGGTATTAGATGTAATACACAAGTCTTGAGTACAGATTCGGGTCGCTTTTGAGTTATTGGTATTGTAAACTCCCATTTAAATATTAGCATTCAAGATTGCACCTTATATAGCAAACATCTAATGTGAGAGGCATTGGCTATTGAAAATCTGTTGGGACCCAGGGCAGACATTCACAGGGGGCCCCTGCAACAAGTGATGTCATCACCACACACACCAATAGTCCTATAAAATGAGTAAATATTACTCTAGAAATGGCAGACATAATATTTATTTCGGCAACTATGCCCCTGATGTTTGGGTGGGTCATGGGCAAACTGCTAATTAACTTGGCTGCTCTGTTAGCCAAGTTATTAAATGTAAGTAAACGAAAGGACTAATGTGTGGCTAGTGCAAGTTATGTTAACTATCTCTCTCCTACAGTTAAAGGTAGATTAGTTAGTTGCACTTATTTATTTGCATGATATTTAATTAATACTATCTGCTCCACCCACCAGTGTTTTTCTTTGTTTCCTGTTCTTCCTCTATGTTTCACCCTGAGAAGGATACCTCTTCTTCACTTTTGATAGCTTTCCCTGTTTGTTCAAACAGAATCATGCACACACCCCCACCCTCATGTAGCCCAGGGCCCCAAGTAGTTACTACCGTTTTTGGTGGAAAGCAGTACCTCTCTGGTGTGAGGTATCTACTTGATGACTCCTGTAATCTCCATGTTTCTATACAGGTATCATACACGACACAGGATGGTTACCTGCATGTTAAATATTTGCCACAATATAAATAAATGCAGAGTCATGTACACACTGAGGGAAGGATTTACAGTAAAGTGGCAGAAGGGACAATGTCACTGCTTGCAGCTGCTCAAACATGTCACCTACTCTCTTGTTTGGGACTACCCATGTAATTACACAGCTGTCAAACTGTAATCACTCTAATCTCCAGTGAATCACAAGGAAATAGCATGGGCCACTCACTCATTAAGAGGCATGCCTCCTCTTCATCTGCCATGTGTTTGTTTTATAAACCTAGAGCTGTAATCTCCTTCTCTGTGAAGGGAAAAAAAATATTGTTGATGGCATTTGGAGAAGAAGTAAAATGTGAAAGCATCCACTGGCAGTGACAGCTTGTAGGAGATCACACACATGGAAAAACTAATCCTAGTGTAGGGATCAGCAGTTTTATACGAGGTGTCTGCAGGGAATTGTTAATCTTATGAATTAACCTGTAGTCAGGTTGAATTAGTGCAGTGTCCACTTTTTGATGGTTGAGGGACTTTGTACAGTTTGAGCTTTGGAGGACAGAGCTGTCAAGTTGCATTGATTAAATGCCAGATGATGTGACAAGTTCAAAGAGAGGGCATTAAAATGAAAGTTTGCTGTCATGCTTCAGTATAAAATGACAACTCACAAACAGGCTAATGGCTGCATGTCAGTCAACCCAGAAATAAACAAAATTTAATATCTTTAAAAGCTACACACCCATTTAGCCCCACACAGGTGTTTTCAATTAATTTGCTTGTTTAATAATGTTTGTACCATTTATGAGTCCAAAATTAAAAAGAGTGAGTTAAGAGAAATCCCTTTTGATAGTTCAGAAGAGTCTTTTTGGGTTTTTTGTATTTTTTGTATATTTTGCGTGGAGATATTTTATGTAAATTTGAAAGTTTGGTGACAGTTCATTTGCAACATTTGCCATTGTCTGGGGTTTGATTTCAATTCACAGCTACAGAGCTTAGAAATGTTCGTTTCGGGAGTGCACAAAATCCACAAAATGTAAGTGCAACTCTATTTATTATGACACATTAAAATTGTATTAGGAATAGAATTATAGCTAAAAATAAAGAACAACTGTCAATGAAAGCAGCACTGATTCCTTATAGGAAGATTAAATGTTATTCTCCTTGCCTATAGATGAAGATTGATGCATGTCCCTGTATATGAAAGGTGGACATAGTCACTTTGACCTCATCCACTGGTCTGATATACTGGCCATCACTGTACCTGTTAATCCCAACACACTTATAACACACTTTGAAATCTTTTGTACTCTACTAGTACATATACCCACGCTACAGATTGATTGTTGTTGTAAAAATATAAAAGTGAAAAATGGGCCATTTTATGTCATTGTTAGGCTATATAATGAGCTTCTAACATATCAAGTATTAAGTATTCCCTTTTTGTGGATGGAAAATTTTATGTTACTGTTGTGAAATTAAAACAACAGGATGCTTTTATAAGGCACTGCAGGTGCACACATGCAAAAAACGTGTAATTTTAGCCTGTTGCTAGGGGGTTGCCAGGGAACCTGGCATCACAACATATCAGGCACAACTGAAGTTCTGTTTCAAGATAAGTTATTGTCATTAAATAAAAAATGATACAATGCTTTAATGTGATGTTATAAGTGTGGAAATGCTAAACACAGGCTGTTTTAGCCCATTAATAGGTGGTTGCTTGGCAACATGATGACATTATATTGTCTGATTTCTGATATAGTGGTTTGGTCATTGTGTAGGAGGAGTTGGCAGACACAGAGACACACACAGACAGATTGTTGTTTTGTGTTTTATATTAACATATGTTACTATATTTGACCAAATGAAATGAAATGGAAACAGAGCTTTAACTCTTGGGAAAGTCTTTACTGACATACGTCATTTGAGATGTTTGACTTGACTTGACAGTTTGACTTAAATTTGTGAGAAATCACACTCTACTTAGACCACAAGCTACATATTTGAAATCCAGGGGTTATGCCAAACCTACATAGACTTTAATGTGGAACAAATTGATCAGCAAGTAAAATCTTGAAAAACCAAGAAGCTGACACAAGTGAGTTTCAGTGTATGTCCACCAAGCCTCTTATAGAGTTCAGCTTTTATCAGTGCATATGATTTCTTTCTGTTGTTTAAAACAAACATGCAAATTGAGGCTGGTATACTAGAAAATGAATAAATAACCTAAATGCTATTCATTATGTATTGAGTTTGCAGACGTATTCTGCCAGTGGCAATGCAGAGACTGAAGATATTTTGATGGTCTTACTCAAGGAATTTTCCGCAGAAGAGAGGATTAAACACTGGTGAGGTTTTAAGGCCACAGATCTCCAGGGCCTCTAAGAAGTTAATCAAATGGGCTAGGGAAGTTTATTTATACGCCCTGGTGTGATGTATGCATTTCTAATGGCAATGCGGCCAGCCTAAACAACCCATTGCCTGTATGAGCGCATCTTACTTTTTACAGCTGGTATTCCCCATACATTTGTATAATTTCACTTCTCACCGTAGAAAAAAATGCATACTCTTCAAAGGGGGTTGTATAAATTGATTGGGTAAGTGCTCTTTCTATTCCCTCACCAAAGCAATGTGAACACCAGTGCTTTGCATCAGAAATAGACCGTCTTTTCAGAAGTATGGAGGGAGGAAGTGGGGGGTGGAGGAGAGAAAAAACCCTGTATTCAAACTGGAGGCCTCGCTGAATTGATGGGCACCAGGCGCAGAGCTTTTCTGCAGGGAAATCATTTGCATAATGGGAAAGTGGTTGAAGTTGGAGCTGAGAACTCTCCTCTTGTGGGGACAGTCAGTCAGTGAAGTGGAAGAAGAGAACTCCTATCTGATAGAAGACCAATACCAAGGTGCTCTGAGAGGGAGATGTATAACAGTGATATGCTCTCTTGCTTCCTGTCACCTGCCCATTTCATCTGCAAAACAATTTACCAACAATCTCTCAGACGTCCGCTGCCGATCTGTACTCATGAATTTGCTATTGAAAGACTGCACCGGAATTGTTCCGTCTTCATTCGGCTAATGAATCTTACACAATGCAATATTTTCCAGCCAACTTACTATGATAAAAAGAAGTGTGATTGATTGGAAAATTGAAATTCAGCCAAACACAATTTTTGAACAGTGCATCTGTAGAAACTCAAGCAAGCTTTAGCTTTAGCTTACTTTATTATGTGTGTAAAACTCACACTTCATGCTCATTCAACCGTGAGACCAACTAGTGATTCATAGCCATTCCCAGGTTAATGAATACATGAGACCTCAAATTTAGAAACAGCAGGCTGTACTGTTGTATTATATTTCTAATATTAGTGCGCATAAGGAAGTGGAGCACTCATGAAAAATGCCTTGATATGGTGGATTCAGAAGCATATGGACCGCAGAACTGAGAATGTGTCTTACTGCATGATTTATAGATCTTTGGCTATTATTTGCAGTTTTATGATGTATGTGTTCACTTACCCGAAAGGAGGTACATATAGTCTAGGCTCGTAACTGAGGATCGAAGTGAATGATGTTCTAGTCATGCATTTTTCATTAAATTGTAGGTTTGGGAGGTGCTTGGTGGTTTTCTGTTTCCTAGAAAGAATTTCTTTGCACTTTATTTTAGAAAGCAAAAAAAAAAAAAAACTGTCACAGCAGTGTGAAGGAAGTATTTTGAGGGATTTGAAACCAAAAGTTAAATTTCACTATTTGACAAACATTTGACTTTATCTTTGTGGATGACAGCTGGCATTCAGGTGCTGACAATTGAATATTAATAACACAAAACCTGCAAGCAAGTTCAGACAGAAAATCTGAGAACCACTGCAGCTGATGCTTTAAACTGAGCTTATAAAAAGTAGAGCTTTACCTGGACTGTCTATTTCAATTGTCAAACCATTCACTGTTTAGAGCTACTATTCCCGCTGCTACAGTAGTTATTCTTAGTATCTATCGGATCTCACTGTTGCTTTTAGTTATGTTTACATGGTAACCAGTAACATTTTGACTGTAAATCCCTGGAATAGCTAATTGCAGCTATATTTTTAAAATATAGATGATGTATTGTATGTTATCATGTTGAACTAATAGATAAAGATGTACTGCATAAGATGAAAATGTCATATTTTTTATGTGAAACGCCTGGAAAACTAAACAGAGACATTATGATAAGCTGCACGTCATCTTAGCTCCACTGCTGTATGTGGGTTCTGGTATTCGAGATCCATTCACATTCAACAAACATGTTGTGTGAATCACAAAAGAGAAAGCAAGACTAATACATTCACATTATTCAACAGAAGGTCACTGCTTTCAAGAAGATTTTCTCTGTATATTAAAAACTTGCCAATGCTGTGCTAACCACCAATTAACATGGTCAATATCAAGCTTAGTTTGAAGTCATTCTACTGTATATTAAAAAAACTCGCTGTACTATTTAGTAGGCCGTTCTTGTTTAGGCTTTAACCCGCTTTTGCCTTTAACACTGCTTTATTTCTTTGTGGTACCAGCACGATAACTCTTTTTATGACCATTCTTTGTAAATCCTAGAGATGGTTGCATGTAAAAATCAGAGAAGATCAGCAGATTCTTAAATTCGTTAAAAAAAAAAAAGCCTGCCTGGCATCAACCGCCACGTTCAGAGCCACTTCAGTCACCTTTCTCCCACATTCTGATGCTCACTTTGGATTTCAGGAGGTCACATTGATCACATCTACATGTCTAAATGCATTGAGTTGCAGTTATGTGTTTGGTTGATTAGATATTTATGTTAGCAGAAAAAGAATCAAATGAATAAATGTACCTGCAGAGCTTGACAGCTGCGTAGTAATTATGCATCAAAGAGAGGCAGCAGCACACCAGGGGAAAAAAAACAATAGTAGAGTACCATACAGAGCTATATAGAATACTATTCTAGTGGATTAGTGGGTTTAATCAACTATGCTACATAATATCATTAAATCCATAAAAACATGATCTTGAGGTCCCTAAGCATTACTGTATCAAAATCAGACACTATTTAGTGGTGGAAATCACAGATATTGCCCCTGTTGTAGGATGTATAGTGTTTGTGTATGCGGTTTATGTATTGAATCATTTATGTTGCATACATTTCCATCCCTCATGTAAAGACATGTCTGAAATAACAGAAGTTAACACTGTGAAAAATCTCTTTTAGATTTCGAGTCTGACACAATTGCTGTGGTTAGAAACCAGGTGTATTTTACTTGGTTTATGCAGTACGTCTGACTTAAAATGTTTTTACTTCCGTACTCCTGCACACACACATACACACACACAGAGAAACACATGTTTATGGTTTAAAATCACACCGAGATGCCGCGTATTTTCTGAGCAACACCTCACTTGCGCAGAGGCAAGTATTATTTTAGCATTTATTTTACACTCCCATCAAAAATGTGGATTCTAATGATATCTGCTGCAGCAGAATTGTAGGAACTTTCAACTTTCTCCATGCTACCCTTTGAAGTCAAAGAGGCAGATCATCAGGGTAAAGACAGTCACTTATGATGTGCCTTAGGTACAAAGGGGAGGCATTAATTTGCCGGACCATCACATGAATATCAATTGCTTGCTTCGATAGTTTGGCCTTAGCCAGACCACTGATGTTATTTTCCCTTGCGGTGATGTGATCATGAATTTTCTTTTAAAATATTCTAGGCTGTTGTTTTAATCTGACAAACTCGTTATTCATAAACGTTAAAGGCAACACCTGTGCTCTGAAAAAAAAAAGATAGAAAATGAAAATAAAAAAATAAAAATAGGCCTTCAGATAAAAAATAAAAGCAAGTTTTTTTCTCTCTCTGTTAATCTCAAAGTGTGAGCTGACGAAGAAACATTCAACAACAGGATAGCGCTGACATTTCCCTGGTGCTGCAACATACCCAGCAGCAGTCAGACAACATGCTGTTGAATTTCCATGTGTCAAGGATGTCAACGCCTTGCTAAATATCTGCTAATGACAGTATAATGATGATGAAATAGCTGTTTTAGATAGTAAATGGGTTTTGTTATGACACCTAACTGGTTTATTGTGAGTAAAATATTGTTCTCTGATAAGTTTTATACAGCAGGGTGTTTGGTACGGGATTTAAAAACTATTTAAACACCAAGCACACTGGGCGTCTTGACAGCTAAACTGATGTCAAACTGAGCAAAGGCAACTGATGTAGAAGAGACAGCCTTAACTGATGAAATGTTTTTCATCTGAAGTCAAACGGGAGCACCGTGGGATATGTGCTCCTCTGCTGTTGCACAATTGAAGTCAGGGGCATCAAGCCAGCCTACTGTAAATAATTTTGTCTCATATACGGAGGAAGTGTTTTTCTTTACTTTTTTAGATTAATTGTCACGGGAAAGATGCAGCTTCGCGGTATGTTTATTTTCCAACTACAGTTCAAGCAAAAACCAAATAGAATAATCCTTTCAAAATTTGGAAGATCCATTCACATCCTTCGCTTCGGAAGCTAAACCAAACAAATACATCACAGACACAGAGAAGGTACTTTGTGCTGAAAAGGTACTTGGCACAAGATCTGACAGTAGAAAAAAAAAAAGCAACTGAGCGCTCTTTTTCATGCATAGAACATCAGGCGTTATGGTTTTAATTTGATATTTCAGCCACTTTTCAATGGTATTAAAGTACTTGAGACAAAGGCACTTTCAAATACTTGATTCATGGCACCGTAGTCTGTGCCACTGGGGATGATCTTGGTTTGCAAAGCCTTTTTGGATTTGTGGAGTCAATTGGGCTGCAAGGCTGCTGCCACTTTTGTCTCCTTGAGAAAGATTTTTTAAAAGCTGCTCTGTGAAGACGATCGCGGTGTTGTGCTTTCAGTGCAGCTCTGGAGACGCAAGCATAGTCAAGAGCTTGTTAGAAATCTAATTTATCATATTTTAGGGCGAGTGAAACATGCAACAGTTGTCTGCTGGAGTACATGCTCCCCTGTCTACATTTATTTTTTGATTTTAAGCAGAAAAATTCACAAAGGGTGAAATTATTTAATGGAGTCAAATGATTAGGTGTCAGTCTCGCTTCTTATTGTGTATTTCAAGCATTCTTTTAGTGTACTTGATTTTCTCACAAAGAATCATTTCATGATATATTATTTCCAGGTATCAGAAACATTTGCCTGTCTCCTTCTGGTGTTTATAGGTTATAAAGACTAGTGCTGTGAAGGGTGTTGTGCTAAAGAAAACCAGTTTTTTTATTCAGTAAGAAGAGTTCATTTGGAAGAATAGAACAAGATTCATCAGGATAAAGAAATGAATCAATGTGCGATTAGACAGCTGTGATAGATTGGTTGATGATAACTCTGGTAGTGAAGATGAAGACTGAGGATTGGGTGACTCTGAGAGCACAGATTTAAACCACGCAGAGTGATTGGCTGATTGGATATAAAGCACGGACTAGCAGCCGAACACCCAGGAAAGCAGGCAGGTAAATGATTACAGATCCTACTTATTGAATTTGCACGTAAGCTTCACATTTACCTCATTTATATAATTATAAATTAAGCATGCCACTCAATACAACATCTTTTTCATTTGGCGACATAAGAGCCCTGACCCATTTTTACAATGGGAGAGTCAGTGTTGAAACTTGAACAGGAACTTTCCTCTGTATGTAAAGGAGTGAAATCTAATCCATGTGTACATACAGCATTTCAATTCTTTATTCACTTATTTATTTCATCTGCCAGAGAGTAAAATCGATTCAAAGACAAGTCCCTGATTCATATGCTGCTGACTAGCTTGCAATTAACCTGTAAGATGTTGAGCCAGAGTGATTAGATGCCTCTAGTGTGAATCATTTGTTTTGAGGGCAGTTGTATTAAAACCCCATCTTCTGTTCTGAAGCACCACTCTAAACAGAACATCCAGCATGTGGAAAACTGGTTTGTGTGCCCTCAGGTCAAGCGCACTAAGACCACAGAAGAGAATGTGGACAGTGACCATTATTACTTAAGGTAAGAGTTTATCCAAGGGTTTGGAAATTCACTAAATAGGCAGGTGAAGATGTTCAGTACTTCATATATCACAACATACTTGACACAATAACATTTGCAGAGGGGCGTCCTTGATTACATTTATTTATTTATTTTCATATTGGGGTGGGCAATGAATTTTCCCAAGGAGCCACATGAGAAACAGGGCCTTTTGTTCAGGGCTGCAACAATAAGGAATGAAAGCCTGAAACAGTAATGAAGTTCAGTTTACTGGTGTGTCCCATGAGGGTATGTGCTTCATCTATGATGCGAGAGTTTCACTTAGTCCAAGATGCCACCTTGAGCTCCACTTTACTACAGCTCCAAGGCAGCATTTTATGGAAATTTCCAAAGGCAGATTTGAAGCAGAGCAAATGTGAACAACTTAAAAAAAGACTGCATGCACTAACCAAGAAACAAGGTTTAAACACCAACATCACAACTATAGCTGCAAGTGGCACACATCAAATTTTTTGGGAAAAAACTGTCATTAAATCTGATTTTAAAAGTGACATAAAACTAAATTTCAAACACGATATAATTTTGGGAAGGTTTTTTTTTTTGCCTTTATTGAGATTAGACCTTGGACAGTCGACAGGAAGGTTTCGGGGAGAGCAGTTTACTGTTTGAGAAGACGTAAAGTAAACTGGCTCAGGGCAAATGTGACCCCAGGCTTCTGCAATAACTTCATGGCTGATGTGTCACCTGCTCAACCCTTTGAGCTACAGTATACCAGGAACCAAACAGATTTTTTTTTACTGCTGCTTTGGTCTAATACATATCAACATTGGGGACATACTGTGATTGCTTACATTGCACATTACTTAATCACTCCATACACAAATGGGTATAAATAGAAATGAAGGCTTAACCACTATCAAGCCCAAGTGGTCATCATACAATAACATCACACTGGCCTCTTCCCTCAGTGGTTTGTGTGAAAACTGTCTTTACATCTTCACGATGTCATATCAGCTGTTGTGTTTAGTCTTGGCTACAGAATGTGACCTTGCCATCGCATTCTTGTCCTTTCATGCAATATAAACACATTACACCCAAAATTGTCATGTCAGTAGTAATTAGCAGGACCAAAGGAAAAAACTCACAAATCAGAAAACAGCTGATGTGAATAGAGGGTCTTCTTTGGTACAATCTCGGTAAACCACCTATACAAGCCACCAACCAAACCAGACTGAGAAATGAAGCCTCTAGTGGCAAATTGAAAACCTGTGTTTACTGACTGGTACGAAGAAACCGTTATTTCTGTAGTTTTGTAAAAACGTAGTTATATACTCCATACACAAGTGTATAGTAGGTTATTTGACTGATTTTTCACAAGACATTGCATTTGGTTTCTGGTAAGGCTTAAATTTGGAAAAGCGAATGCTTGTTTAATAGGTGTGCTGACATAATGAGCTAATCACTGCCTGCTAGGCATCACCTTCACTAATGTGAGTCAGTGAACTGGACCTCTCCTAAACACAGATTCTGTCGGTGCCTACTAGAGCACTTGTAATAGATTTACTGAAAAATAATAGGGCATGTTGTGTAGTAGAGCCTGCACAAGAAGTGTGCCCCCACCGTGGTTACATTCATGTTTTAATTACAACACAATACACAATGCTGTTTTCTGTGAGTCTGAAATAGCTTAGAGCTTTTAGTTGTTGATTTGGCATGACACACAAGTCTTATCATTTGAAATAAGGCTACAGTTAAGATTCCTGTTATAAAGAAATACCCTCTAAATTAACTTTCTTTTTTCTCCTCCTTTGTTCCTTGTTTTCCACTCTTTGTAAATATTTTTACAACAGTATCTTATCCCTGTTAAAATAAAAGATAAATAATAACCATAGGCAGCTTAAGGTTACGTTATTTCTGATTCAGTATAACGGATTGAAATATACAGTTTTTTTTAATCATCGAAGCATATGAGCATGATTGTTGGAAGATCGTTCAAGTTGTTCATTTATGAAATGAAGTCATGGAAATAATTGTTAAAATTCTTGTCAAACTTCCTGTTAAAATGTTGTGAATTAGCTGTTATTGCTCAATGAGTCATTCCACTAGTAAACGAGTGCTTTTACAACAAGTGTTTGCTAATTACAGCGTGGCAGGGCTGGACTAGTAATCTTGCATGCCAGGCATTTTCCGGGTGGGGTGACGCACTTTGGGGCCGAAGGGCTGACATGAAGGGTCGCTGTGCAACGGCTGTACAAGCACTGACAGCAGCCCATTCATTCATTTTCATTACCGACACTAGATTACCCAATCAAATCTCTTAATGCAACAGGCCCCTCCTCTGCCTTCGCTCTGCACTCATGCAGCTTGTTGAAAATGTTCAGTGTGGATGAAATGGCGAAAAGGTAGAGCTGAAAAGCTTATGAGAAAACAAAAAGAAGAAGAAGAAGCTAAAAAAAATAGGTGTAGGAAAATGTGTCAAATGAACTGACATGTTAGCTAATGCACTATGAACTGTAGTACTGGCAACAACTATAACCAGGCCTCACATTCACAGGAGGCTGCTGCTCCTAGCACCAGATGTGGAGAAGTGAGGAGGAGACGAAGAAGGTGAAACTAACGTGGTAATCGAATAGATGGAGGGAGGGAGAGAGAGAGATATAAGGATTCTGGTTAAATAAATGGCTACTTTGTCTGTGAGACATTGCTAAATAGCTTTTTAATGCAATACCTTTAATTTTAGGGGAACAAAAGTCAGTGGACAAATTAAATAACTGAAAATAAAATGTTCATTTCTAATCCTTCATTGAAAACCCTTTGCTGGCAATGACAGTCGGAAGTCTTGAACTCATGGACATCACCAGATTTTGGGTTTCTTCCAGGCCTTTACTGCAGCAGCTTTCAGCTGTTGTTTGTTTGTGGGCTTTTCTCTCTTAAGTTTGTTCTTTAACAAGTGAAATACATGCTCAATTGGGTAAAGACCAGATGACTGACATGGCCATTCAGGAATATTCCTCTTCTTTGCTTTAATAAACTCCTGGGTTGCCTTGGTTGTATGTTTTCTATCTATACTGCCTAGTTTTAGATGTTTTTTTTTTTTAACAATGTCCAGTCTAGCCTGTCTATTGTCGAGTCTTATGAGTGGCTTGCACCTCGCAGTGAACCCTTTGTGGTTACTTTAATGCAGTCTTCTCTTTGAATATCGATACGCCTGCCTCCTGGAGAGTGTTGTTCATTTGGTTGGTTGTTGTGATGGGGTTTCTGTTCACAGAGGAAATGATTCTGCGACCACTATTATCATCCATGGACGTCCAGCTCTTTTTGCATTGCTGAGTTCACTAGTGCTTTCTTTCTTTCTGTCTTTCTGTCTGTCTGTCTGTCTGTCTTTTTCTTTCTTTCTTTCTTTCTTTCTTTCTTTCTTTCTTTCTTTCTTTCTTTCTTTCTTTCTTTCTTTCTTTCTTTCTCAGGATGTACCAAACTACTGATTTTGCCACTCACAACAAAATCTTCCAAATGCAAGCTCCAGGCCTATATCTGCTTAACTGATAATGACATGACAGAGGAATTACCCACCCCTGCCCATAAATTAGTCTTTGAGTCAAATGTCCAATTACTTTTGGTTCCTTTAAAAGAGTGTGGCTCATGTTAAGAAGCTGAAGCTTAAACCCTTTATCCAATTTGAATGAATGAAAACAAACATCTCTAGACTTTACAGAGAATAGTCTACAAAAGAGAAAATATCCCATGAGCAGCAGTTATCAGGATGAAAATGTCTTGCTGATGCCAGAGGTTAGAGTAGAATAACCAGACTGCTTTGAGCTGATAGGAAGGCAACAGTTGCACAAATACGTCACCTGATCTCAGTCCAATAAACCATTTTTTGGACGTGGTGGAATGGAAGATTCAAGTCATGGATCGACAGCTGACAAGTCTACAGCTACTGTCTCATGTCAATATGGAGCAAAATATCTGAGAAACGTTCCCAGCACTTTGTTGAATCTATGCCGTGAAAAAGGAATTCATTAATTCACCCAGGACAGGGATGACTCTGCATACAGACATGCAGACAGCTGGTCCTGTGGTGCAGTCAGAATAACCGAGAGCTGAATATGATTCTACATCAGGGGTGGTCAACTCCAGGCCTCGAGAGCCGGTGTCCTGCAGGTTTTAGATATTACCCTGGGTCAACACACCTCAATCAAATGATTCGTTTTTAGGCCTCTGGAGAGCTTCAAAAAATATCGAGGAGGTAATTTTAGCAATTTAAATCAGCTGTGATGGATTAAGGACACATCTAAAACCTGCAGGACACCGGCTCTCGAGGCCCGGAGCTGGCCACGCCTGTTCTACATCAACAGCACTGTGTCTTCTGTAGAAATCTTCTGGTTTCTGGAACCCACAATCTGACAGGATATGAAGTAGTCCTGTAGTAGTCAGTTTTGTACCAGTTGTGATGGCCCTATGCCTAATGTCAGAATTGGTTATTGGCCTTCCTTGACTTATTTGACTTAGCTTTGGTTAAATTTGCCTCATGTGAATCACATGTAGTTTAAGGTTAGCAACTATTCTTCTGCACTTATTATTATTCACTTGGTCTGGTGATATTTGAGAGTTTTAAAGAAAATATATTTAATTGCTAACAATGTGGAAACATTAAAAATGCAAGTGGCACATGTGACTAACAAGTAAAGATGGAATGACAATGGCCCCATCGTCTATGTGGTGCAGCTCATGTAACTGTCAGCTCTTTATGTTGATTGGTATATATCTTTTCTGCCATTTGTTCACTTTGAACTACCTATAAATCATAAGTGTAAAAAAATTTAATCACTCCCAAATATGGTTTTGAGCATTGTTAAAAAATACACATAGAGACAGTCACTAAAAGAAAAGGGACAACTTTCAACATTTTGCCACAGGGCAGACACTTTAAAATTTACTTAATTTTCAATAATAGGGGCTTTTAATTGTAACCATTGATATGACTGACTAATATCATGGTTCATGGTTCTTTGGATGTGGCGTGTAAATATCCAGGAAGAATAAGAAACACACATGTAAAGCACATATGAACGTGCAATACGTTGCATTTAAGTGCATCAAAATGGCAAACGTTTATGGGCTGGTCTGAGTCACACAACTTCTATATACAGTACAAAAACAGAAGGAGATATTTTTTTTATTCATAGTAAAAATATTAGTCATTTACTATGAACATGTTACAGGTTTCATGAAGATGAAGAAGTTTTAGAACACCCCGATTTTTTCCAGTTATTTATTGCAATTCAAGTCGTTCAAGTCCAATGAATAGCTTGAAATGGTACAAAGGTAAGTGGTGAACTGCCCGAGGTTAAAAAAATTAAAAAACATTATACATACAAGAGGCCTTTTTCAGGGAACACAAAATGGGTTAACAATTTAAAGCTGTTCTGGAGCAACAGAGGTTGATCAAACCTTGAAAGCTGGTGCTACTAATTCCTACAGGTGCTCCAACTTTTCTCAATTACTTACAACAAAAGCAGTTGTTGGAACACACTGTGGTACCATACCCTTGTGAGCCTCAGTTAAACAGTATTGTACTGCAGAAAGTAGTGTGTTGCTACAAAAATGGCAAGAAAAAGGCAATTAACAATAGAAGAGAGACACCATCATAACACTTAAAAATGTGGGTCTTTCCTATAGCGAAACTGCAAAGAAAGTAAGATTTCGGTGCTTCACCATGAAAAGGCATTCAGAAACTGGGGCAAACTGACAGGAAGAGGTCTGGCAGACCCAAAGCTACAACTGAATCAGAGGACGGGTATCTGAGAGTTAACAGCTTGCGTGACAGGCGGCTCACAGGACAACAGTTTCAAACACAGCTTAATAGTGGTCGTAGTAAGCAAGTGTCAGATTCAGCTGTAAAGATTAGACTTCGAGCTGCAGGTTTGACGGGAAGACTTGCAGCAAGAAAGCCGTTGCTAAGATGTCAGAATAAGACAAAGAGCCTTGCCTGGATTCACTAAACTGTTTTACAAATGCAAAAACTATGCAAGCAATTAAGTTCATTCCACCATAGTAATTTTGTAATGAAACACAACTTACACTATTAGGAGTGGCTTATCTTCCCTCTGACACAGACATGCTCAACTCACTGTATAGTAAGAGTTGGGAAACTACATTGGAGGAAACGCACAATACAGTTAAGGAGTGTTGACTTTCTAAATTTTTATTTTTATTTTGTGAAAGTTTTTTTTTCCCAGAGTGACAGGATCATAATTTAATTTTCTTGTATGTTTACATTTTGACGTTCTTCTTGGTGAGAAAGAAGCAGATTATCTGTCAACTCGCTTAGACCCACAACTTGTGTTTATTGACTTAGAAACAGTCCTTACATGGAGTCAATAAAAGCAAGTGTTGCTGTCTTGGTGCCAAGAACATGTTATTTCTGAGGATATGGGAAGTGTTGTGGTATAAGTGTCATAACAGATAAATGGCTGCCAGATTTTTTACTTGATGTGAGACTCTATATAAATTTTGCGTTTCTTTGTACATCAGTCTCACATTGGACTGGCTTAGTGGTTCGACTTCTCTGGAATAAATGTCTTTTTCTTGGGAGAACTTGTCCGTTGCAAAAGAAAATCGCAGAAGTGGAAGTCAGCAGTGCCATAAAATGCTCCCTTCAATCACGATGAGAGGTTACTGGATCCTCTCGGTGCTACAGCTGCTGCCATCCCAGCATAAAAAACCTTGATGCCTACTATTAACCACCATTAACCATCAGATACAAGTTGCTTTAATATTCAATTTCTTTTTCCTTATGTGGCAGGACAAGCAATGCTTCCACAGTGAACATTACGGCCTCAGTCACACAGGCAGAGAGACCAGTCAGTGACCTCCACAATCTCTGATCGCTAAGGAAAAATGCGTATTCCCTGTTGGGTTGGTGAATAATTATTAGCAGTTCTTGGCTATCTACAAGTAAAATCACTGACAAAGAGTTCCTTATTATTCGGTTTGGTCACTGGCAGATTGCTCAAGTGTCTTTTAATTGGTATCAAAAATACCAGCTTTTCTTTAAACTCTGGCTAACTACCCGGTGAGGAGTTGGCATTGCCAGGAGGTGGGCGATTTGCAGTGGGGTTGGTCATCATCTCTGCCTGCCTTTCTGTAAAAGCCACTGCACACCACCGCTACTTTTCTATTTTCTCATTGTCAGACAAGAGACAAATGATGCAACCAATCCAAACATTGGATGATGGTGAGATTTGGGTGCATCTGGACCACTTACAGTACAAACATGACCGACCAAAAAGACTAAGCCGATGGCCACGCTGGAATGTTTATTCATAGTTAGATAGATATTCATTAAAAGCAGGTTCGAGAAATGGAAAGGCACATTTGTATCCCTGAGTCTAATCTGGCTTTACACATGTCGAGTAACAGACACTCTCTCATGCATAAAAAACAATTGCAAGAGAGTGGCAACTTTCTCCCGTGATATAATTTCACATTCATAATATTTCTTGTGGTATGGTAATAGAGGCCGAATAGAAATGTGAGACAAGCAAAGTCTCCTTCCACTTCCTCCATCCCTCCTTCGACATTTCAGTTGACTAGCATTAATTTAATGCTTCGTCTATCTAATATTGTAATCCTATAAAATTTTCTGCTTTTGTAATTTTGCCCATCACCACATTTGACCCATGAGTCTATATTCCCACAGACTCAAACTCCATCAGACTTCATTCTCTCTTTTTCATTTGCACATCTGCAAACTTTGTTTCAGTATACGCTTTTGTGTGTGTGTGTGTGTGTGGGTGTGTGTGTGTGTGTGTGTGGGTGGGTTGGTGTGAACATGCATGCCTGTGCATTTGCAGGGTGGTGCAAGATAGATGAGGTTTAGTTAGTGTGTTGTGAATGATGCCTTGCTCAATCCCAAGAGACTTAAAGGGTGCAGTCTTCGGTGCACAGCTGAACAGAAAGAAAGGTGCACACATAAACAAACAACTCTTTCTCTGGCAGCACTTCCTGTCCCCTGGGGAGGGGCTACATGAAAATAAGTGAGCATGAGTGTTTGTGTTCGGCAGTGTAGATGGAAGGTTAAAGCTGAAATGGAGACATACAGACAGAAACCAAGCCAGAACACAAAAGAGTAGTTTAAGGTACAGTAGCAAACTACTGTATCAGAGGTAGACACTCCTGGTTTTCCAGGTGGAAGAATTAACTGGAATCTGTCTCTTTTATATGGAAAATAGGTGGCAAATTATCACCTGAGATGAGCTTTGAGCCAGCGAGCCAGGATACAGTCTTGCAGACTTTTAATATGCATTAGATAACCTGATTTTGACATTTTATTAATCGAGGAACTGTCAGCACAGGGATACAGAATTCTTTATTTAATTACTGTTACATTGCTATAAAAATTGTGTATTAAATTTTAAAAAATGACACAGTAATCGAATTTTGTTGATAGCAGCATATTAATGTATGTCACAGAGAAAGACGTTATTGTGGCCCCTGTATATTATGCCAGTGGGTATAAATGTAGATGTGCTGTCCTTAGGGAGGAATTGATTGCAAGACATTGATATTCCTTTTGCAAATGTGGAGTCACAGAACAACTAACAGCTTGCCCTCAACAAAGGAAACCTAGACTTGTCATTAAATCAATACAGATGAGTCAATGAACACGTGTTAAACAGCTTCAAAAATGTTAGTGTTAGTCATTTTCAATAAGGAACAAATAACATTTATTGCAAAGGAGAAACTAAATGTAAAGATTTATAGGTAACAGAGACAGGAAAGACAAAAATCTGTGTATGATTCAACACAAGAGTTTTCAGCTGTAAGTCTAAAACACTGTATCCTTATCCTTATCACCTGATTAGACAACAATTAGACTGACATCAGAGCATACTCGGTTTCTCAGTCATTTTCACCATTCTGATGTTGATGTTCTTATAATTGTCACATGTCCACGTACATGACACCTGTAACAAATGTTGATAGGGCAAAGAAATGTTAGGGTGGTTGCCAAGTAGCCTGTAATGTTTTGTTACATAATGTTAGCTTAAACATTATGTTAGCAAATGCAAACACCCTATTGAAAAAAGCTGATTTCACAACTGCAACACCAACTGTGTTAAACAGGCCGGTCAAATGTATTTTAGGAAAACATAAAAATAAGAATACTGTGGATTTTGTTAGATGTTGAATGAAAAGTGGATGTTAAATTTGTTGAACAGATCTAGAGGCCATGACACTCGAGGCTAACATTAGCATAACGTTAGCTTATAATCAGCTGCGGCTGTTTTTCTGAACTCCAGACATCGTGACAACAACGACAGTAGTAAACTACAATGAACACTTCCAAAACGGATCCGAGCCAGATGAGCTGGTACAAGAACGAATACGTGATAAAATTACATTGGTCATGTAATTCTATGCACAAATATACATTACATTACAGATTAAGTACCTGTCTTTTACAACAACAGGCTAATAACAGAACAGGTTTTGTTTGGTGGAATCATTCCTTCTCTTAAGAGTATTTTTCCAAATTAAATGTAACTATAAGTGACAGAGAACAAAATCCACAGCCCTCATTTTGAACAAAAACTGTATTTTATAGCTCAGTTAAAGCTAATATAATTTATGACTAAAATAAACAAGTGAAAATCTTCCAGTTCCTTTTAAGTAGAAATTTTTGCCTCAAGATCAGCTTTGTAATACATGCTTATGCAATTTGAGGGTAGTGGATTTCTCCCTTTTAAAACATTATGTAACACTGAGTGGATATGTATTCTGTGGTATGAATTTATTTTGCAGACTGTTGTGAGTGGACGTATAAGTAAACTAGAAAGGGCACAGAATCACATTTATTCATCCGCAGGTTATTAAATTGTAGTCAAAATTAAATTTGTTTAGCTGTAGTTTACCTCCTCTACTTTTCCATCAGCCACCCTGTGACATTTTAACTAAGAGCTGATCTGCTGATCTGCTTATCCTTCATGACATTTGGTAGTGACCAAAGGTAATTCTTTAAAATTAATTTTGTGTGAGGCCAGGGTCTCAGATCTTCTCTATATTTATGAGCAGAAATGGCACTTGAGATTGAAGGATGGTTTTAGAGGGTGTCACCTGTGGTAAATGCACTGCTTTGAGCCTAGATGACAGGCTTTCTGTATATTCTTGCATTAACTGCAACATCCCCACTACACTGATGAGATTTGTTGGAAAACCCTGATTCAGTTTGTGGATAAAGTGATTGCTTACCACTCAGCTTATGGAATTAAGTTTTTGTTTTGTTTTTTAAACCTAGTATTACATTTTTTTTTAATAAATATAATAACTGTTTGCTCCTGCACTACTGGGCCATTTATTTTTTAATGGAATAAAGCCTAATGCTGGAATCTGAGTTCGCAGGGAAATAAGATGCATCTTAAATTAACTTGTGCATGCCTCTTTTGTGCACCTCTCTACCACTTGTTTAAAATGACAGGTTGTAGAGAATAACATTACAGCAGGAAGCAAAGCGCAGGATCATAGCCCTTGAAAATTTCAAGACTATCGACGGCACCCAACGTGGTCAGAATTGTGCTCTGATGCTTCTGTAACCCCAGAAACAGTGAGCACTGAAGTACACTTCTTTATCATGGCAGCAGGGTGAGCAGTCAAACCACAGGCGGCATGAAAGCCAAGATTTTCAAGTGTTTTGAAGTTGCACGCCAAGAGAAAGAAGGACTGATGGCGGAACTGCAAAAAGTGATTTGATTAAATAAAATCTCTGGCCTTGGATTGGATTGCAATTTCCTAACTTCATTCTAAGTGAAAAGTTAGAGCAACATATATTCCATTGCTTTACTTCTGCTACTGCTACCTTGATTAAAAATCCTTAATTTGATCTGTTCAGCCTGACACACGCTAACATGATCCAGCGACAAAGTGCACACACACACTAACACGTGCACACACAGGCTTTCGTCACATGATTAGTTTCACAGCTGGCAAAAGCAAATTGGCAGCCCAAATTCAAGTAAGATTATAACGTTGAGGCTGAGGAGAGATCATCCTTCAGATGTTATTTGCTCACTTGTCCTGAGATCACAGAAGGGAAAAGATAAGAGAATGTGTTACAGAGTTGTTTTGCCCCATCTGCAGAAAAGTTATTCCTTAGAGCCAGTAGTTGTCGTTAAATATTCTTGTGTGCATTCAGTTGTAACAACAAATGTGATTAGGATTCAGGTGCTTCTCTCTCAGCTCCTGACACACACAAACACAATCCCACTCTACCATGCAGTCAGCCCTCGCTCTCCTCTTGTTCTCAATTCAAATGGGAAGAGAGTCGGTGGCAGTAGAAGAGGCTTCATTAATGCTTTGGGTTGATGAAACTCCCTGATATCAATAATCAATCACGAAACCTCATGCTACCGTCTAGTCGGTTAAGCTCTCGTACAAATCAATACAATGATGAAGCGGCTCTCCCGTGGGCACACCATGCTGCTTAGTCTGCTCTGTGGAGACTTTCTTCAGCGGGACATAAATCCCACTGTACTGGCCACTCCTCAGCTGCTGCAGCATGCACCTGATGAATTCAGCATCCCTACAACATCTTTGGTATGACGAACAATGCCTCGTTAGGAATGAAACCTGAGATAAAGAATAAACAGGCGATATTGTGTTGCTGCTCCACAGTTTACATTCAGTTCAGCTCAGGTTTCTAAGCTGTCAGAGCACATTTCCACATTTGCACTTATTCAAAGTCTGTTCAGGTTCTAAGGTTCAAACAACACGTTTATGCTCCTGTGAGAGGTGGGAGATCAATCCAAATATCGATAGTATTGATACCAATGCTGATATTGCTATGAGATTAATACTAGTCCAATAGGATTGATACTTTGTTACGATACTATAATTTGCAAACTGATGATGATTCTTGACATACTGCTCTCCCATGCATATCAGTAGTGGTATTAGTATTCATAATACTGGCCCTGTATTTACTTGAGATCAGATTATTACCAAAATGTACAGTATTGCACACCAGTAGGTCCTATGACCTCCTTTCAAATATTAGAAAGCAAGCCAGAAGCGTATTTGTCCTACAGATGTTTTGGAAGCATTGAGATTAGGATACTAATAGCAGGACCGGTGATTGACATTGACATGACATTTGCTTCTGATTGCTAAATAAGGGCCTAAAATTGATGTAACTTTGATGTAATACACTGCTGGTAAAACATATCTGTACCCCATGCACCACCATATAGTTTGTGGACTGCTGTTTTTAAAGCTTTAGATGGCGGTCTTGGCACTGCATGCACATATGGCTTCAACTTTTTTACAGCAAGCTTGCCATGCATGCCCTGCTTCATCATCTATTTTACGTTTACTGTCAGTCATACTTTATATACAGCTCAAGTGAGCAGTAGACCTCTTATAGATCACTATACTATCAGATTTCTGAAAACATGGAGAAGTATGCAGGTTTAAAACACACATTAGCCTCTCTTTTTACCACCTGGAGGCTTTCTCCAGCTGTACAGTCCATGTGCTAAATAATGCATGATATGTGTGTTTGCATGTTTGTACAGTTGCTCACAGCACAGACACTTACATACTGTATGCATGCAAGTGTGTGTACCTTAGGGGAAGAGGGAGTTACACAAGGTCATACACAGTGGTCCAACTGTGTGATTTGACTGAAGTGCACACATATCAGGTTTGACATTGATGTTTAGCAGGCAGCAAGACTGTGTGTGTGTGTGTGTGTGGAGAGAAAATGTAAAAGTTTGCATACAAACCACATGACCATTTATAAGGATAAAACAAGCGCACACAGTCTAAGGTATAAAGGGTTGAAGGATTATGCTTCTGTATCTAATGTATGAATCTCCATTTATTCCATCCAGTTCTATGTTAAAAGCTGAGAGCTCATCACTGAATCTAAAGCCCACCCGAGCTTTGCACTGTTGCCATAGCAGCAATCCTGAGCTCTTCAGCTCTTTAGCTCGGTGACAGAAGTTGTGAGCTGATTTAAACAGTGGGAAATGAAAGTCACTCTTGTTGTTGAGATTTTATTTGAATGTTATCACATTCTAGAGCACAAAATGCTTAACAAGGGACCTTTTTCCACAGCACACACATATAACCTTAAATTTTTGACAGTGTTATACTCAATACAAGGGAAGGGAACCAAAAGCCAAAAAATTGAATTAAGTCATAAAAAATCCAAAGATATATTTGTACATCTGTGTTTTTCTCTTTCTGATGTGTTAAATGAAAAAGGCTGCGGTAAAAATCCTTTCTTGACAACCTCAGAACTTTTAGTACTCTTTATATCTTTAACTTTTTGCTAGCATCTGTCCACATGCAATGTTGAGCTGTACTGCATGCGTTGTTTGCTACACTCTGCCAGGTGCAGTGTCATTCTTTTAATTACTAGTGAAAATTCAAATGAAAACCAGTCAGTATGATTTTGAGCCAAAGATATGCTGTGCTCAAAATACTCTGCCAATAAAAGCAGGAAAACAAATTGTACATAATTTATATTTTCCTATCTCCTCTTCAAGGTTGCCCACCCATGCACCCCTGGGCAATGCTCAGCACTGCAACCACTTGATTTGATTGAGCATTCAGAAAAAGGTCATTTTTGGCTACACAAACTACCCAACATTCCTAGATTTGGTGTACTTCTAATTCCTTTACTTTTACCAAATGATATGATGATGATTTTGCATGCCTTGCAAATGGGAAATCCACAGTGCATGGAGAGGTGTATAAGGGGACACCATTGAAGGGGTTGGGGATTAAATTTATATATCATCCATCTGTAAATTTTCTTACGCTTGTCCAATTCAGGGCAGGGGCAGGGACAAGAGGTGGGGTACGTAATACCTAACACACAGAGACAGGTAAGTATTCATAATCATGTCTGTACCTAGATCCAGTTTAGAATCCCGAGTCACCCTAACATGCATGTCTTTGGACTGGATAGACCACACAAAGGCACCGGTAAAACATGCAACCTCTTTGCTGTAACATAGGAGTGCTAATCATCACATCACCGTGCACCCTCAAACTTATATTAAATAAGTTTTTGCTTTTTGCAGTTGAACTCGCACAGCTTTTTGATTGCACCTTGTGAAAGTTGTCACTATGCAACATACCCAGTATTTAATACGCTGAATCTAAACCATGGTATCATAAGTTCTCAAAAGAAAAAAGCAAAGGTTTTCCTTTCAAGATTTCTGCCTTATAAACCTCTCAGCAGAGAGATTAACTGTATCCTTGTGAGCTTTTATAACCTTACAGGGTGCAGCTTAGGAGGCCTGTTATGGTCGTCACAATGTAAGTGTCACTCACAGACAGACATCGCAGCCCTGTCACCTTTAATACCAGCGCTGAGGGTGCAGATAGCTGCTTCAGTATTCTTCTAAATCAGGGGTCTCAAACTCGCGGCCCACGGGCCATATCCAGCCCGTGTTACCTCTACTTGCGGCCCGCATATTGATGTAAAGAAATATTTTTAAAATGTATTATTCAAAAAATGATTTAATATGCAGGCAATATGAGCAGAGTGTTACAGGCATGGTCCTTTAAGACTGTAGCCTCATGGGGGGTGTAGTCCTTGCTGCAGGGAGGACGTGGGGGACTGCCCCTCCCACTGTGTGTGTGTGTGTGTGCAAGGGAGGGAGAATAAGGAAAGTCGAAAAGTACAAGGTGCTACCGACCAGAAACGGGAGATGGAAGCATGTAAATATAATAATTACCACTGCAGCCAAAAAGAGTTCCTGACGAGCCCAGTTGTAAGTAAGCTGTTAA
>VUQR01031207.1:0-29967 GCA_015108515.1 Hemichromis elongatus | reverse complement strand
ATGACGAATTAGCGCTTTCAGTCAGAGATTGAGCGTGCTCCAGTGGGTGGCACTGCTTCAGCTGATCAAAAAGGTTTGTTGTATTTCCAGACTTTGTGGGAACATGCTTTCGGCACAATTTACAGTGCGCGCTGCTCTGTTTTTTGTCAGACTTCAAATAGCCGAAATACCTCCACACTACTTCTCTGGCCCTTCCTTTCAACAATGGCTCCGACGCTGGAGCCGTCATCTGTGTTCTCTTCGGTAACCTGGTCAGCCAAGCTCTCGGCTGGTTTTTCTCTAGTTGGCACACTCACTTCCTCCATTACCCGACACGGCCGCTGGCTGCTTCCCAAACAAATACACGTGCCGCTTGGCACTTGTGCTGTATGTAACAAGTCACGTGACATGACGCTGCAGCTGTGATTGGTTCGGCTCTGCACTACTTAATTCGGATTGGCTGTTCTTATGTTTTTTTTAAGAGATGAAGAGAGAGAGAGATGAGGTCTATCGCAATAGTTTCATTTCTCTATCGAGAAAAAGTTATATCGCGATACATATCGTTATCGTTCTATCGCCCAGCTCTAATGTACATATATAGTATGTATGCATTTGTATGTGAGTAGTGCTGTTAAAAACATGGTCCACACTTGTAAAGTGCTTTACGAACCCAAACACTGGTTTTCCCATTTGAGTGCAGCTAACCAAACGATGTAGAACTGCATATTGCTAAAGAGACATAAAACTCATTGTTACAGCCAAAGACAGCCCAAAGGTGATCCCTTTTAAAATGATTTGTAGTTTTAGTGTTCTTATTTTCCTCTGAATTATCAATTCCATCACTAGTTAGCTAACATAAACTAATGTAAGTCTGTTAGCCGAAACCAACCAACCACATGACGCAACATTCTGTACTGACAGAAGATGGGCTAAATATGTTTTTAAAATTTCCACTTTAAGCACCATTTCTTTAATTCAGCTTCATAAATCTGCCAGTTTTTTAGGGCAGGGCTCCAAGATGTCAGTTAGCTTTTATATGTTTAGTGTTCAATGTCCTCTTTAAGTAGTTAGCCTGGTGTGTATTGTAACGCATACCGAGTTACACATTACTATAAGCACCAGTTGACCCCAGCCAAGCAGTTAAAGCTTAAATTTTCAGTAAGATTTTTATGGTTAACTAAAACTAAACCAATTTTTTTTCAAATATATTTTTAGTTGAGTATAATAAAAGTTAGACATTTAAAAAAATACGAGAAACTGAGAAATGTAAACTTGAATAAACTAAAAGTAAAGAAAAAATATTAAGATGATATGCTTAGTTTTAGTGTTGTTTAGTTTGGTAAAAGAAAAAGTAAACCTTGCCTGATGAGGCATTATTGGACATTAAGTGTCTACAAAACATGACTAAAACATGAATAATTAAAAACATTGAAACTATGAAAATGTTTAGTTTTAGCTTAGTTTTAAAAACAAAAAAATAAAATAAACTGAAAAAATAAAAATCACTCTGAAAACTAACGGAAACAAAACTCAATTAAAATGAAGTAAATATAAAATCTTATTATAAAAATAAAAAAACTAAGGTAACTCTGATTATGTGCAGGTAAGTCCGGCTTGGGGCCTACAGGCTCCATTTCTACAAATACCTGTCTGTTGTAGTAGATGTGTTGAAGTTTGCTGCGATGTTTTCTTTGTGCTGATTTTTAGCCATGTTTATTATAAATGTCTAATCCTTAGATTCTTTTGTTATGATTAGAAAATAAAACTTTTATTTTTGATCTACATTGGACACAGACGTTCTTATTAAAAAATGAAGTTCAATTAAACCTTTAGTTGTTTCGTCTACTATAACTCTGATTTGAACACGTGTGGTGTGTGAGGGAACCAAAAAGCCACACTGAGACACGTCTGTAGTCCTCAGGCGGACAGATTGACATTTTCATAGTCTGTGAAGGATTTTCTCTGTTACATTATGTAGGTCTGTGCTGATATAGCTTTACTAAGTCATAATGGTTGTGTTGGCGTACCATGAACCCGTAATATGACGCCCCACGTAAAATAAGAAGACGGTTAAAATTTGAATATTGTATTATGGGTTTGCTTTCATTGTGCCCACCTTTTCACCTGAAATTCTGGCATAGTTAAAGGTTCGTTATTAATTGGTATTGACAAGAAGCAGCATGTATTTGACAACATCACTGTGTGTGGGTGTGCGGGTTTGATATTACCAGTTATCCCAAAACCAAATTTTTCTCATGAAAAACAAAAAGCAGCAGTTGTTTGTGTACGCAAAGTAATAGTTTAAAAAACTATAAATATATGTGTGTGTAAGCAAGATTATTTATTAAGTGCTTTTCATAGGCAGTCACAAAGCGCTGTACACAAAGGTTAAAATAAACAGAATGTTTGGTAACAACGTGTGGGTTGTGTATGTGTAGGTATAGGGCTGCAACGATTTATCGAGTAATTCGATAATCAAAAATTCTCCAAACATGCCTCATTTAACTCACAGCTCTGTGATCTTTCACACACTAAAAACAGACCTGCAATACTAACTGCAACTTTTAAACTACACTGGTACTTTCCACACGTTTGGCCTATGTTGTTACAAACCTTTCAAATACTTTCAGCAAATGAGTTTTGTCAGTTTGATTCAGAGATCTACTGTATGCCTCAAACGAGTTTTATAATATGCCCTAAAAACCTTAGAAATATGGTGTGTAGTGGCAGTGTAGGGAGACCTCTGAAAAGTCTTTTATCTTAGTGCCTTTTTCTGTAGAAAAAACTGAAGTGTCTTTTAGCGTGTTTAACGAAGTTTGTTTAACTGGAGTCTGTTTACACACTGCAAAAAGGCCCTTACTGTGCAAACAGACTCCAGTTAAACAAACTTCGTGGGCTTAATGTTGTCAGAGATATTCATGGACATGAATTTATTAAATGAGCTTAGGTTGAGTGAAAGAAAATGTGTTTTTTTTCCCCTAATGTCCAAAACTGCAGCACTGTTCCTGTAACCATCATTAAAACCTAACAGGAGTCCTTCATCAAAGCACCTGATCAACAAACTGTGACGTAACAAAACACAAAAAGCAAACTTTGAATCTGCTCCATCCACCACCTTTTGTTTTACACAGCAAAAAATCTGCAGTGAGCCTCCTGATGTTGTATTAATATATGCAGATGAACTGTTGACTTCTCATATCATGTAAGCAAAAATGTAAATAGAAAACAAGATTATTAACAGATTATTTTCACATCACTTGTAGCACTGCCCTGAGGCACCCTGGGATTTAGTTGTTAATCCCAGGATGCCTAGCCAATGTAAAAATGTACTTTATTGTTTTGGTTTGTGAGCCTAATTTGTTTTATGTGTATGTTGTATGTGAGTTTAGAGTTGTCTATAGCTAAACATGTGTATTGTGGGTAGAGCAGGGCAAAGTAGCTGTAATTTATCAAGCCGTGCAGCTTCGTAGCTTACCAAAGTCGTACTGAAACATTTTTTGACAGATTTTTAAACCACATAAAATCGGATCAACCGTGATCTGTTGCACCACAACGCCCGGCCGCTTGCATGTTCTACAAAAAAATGTGCTTTGGTGGGTATCTGACGGAGAAAAACTAAACCGGTTCCACATCGGTGAAGTTTCACCATTTTTACAAACCAGTTGTGGTTCATCTGTTTCTTTGGCCCTTCTCTTTCTCCGTTGCCGCCATGCTTTTTCCACCATGTGCGTATGAGAACAAAGGCACTGCGTAGGCGTGTTTTACCCACATTCTATTGTGATATTTCATTTTCTTATCATTTCAGACATATTATACTGGTATTACCATCAATGGCATAATATGTCTCAGCCCTTATTGTTGGATTATCTGTTGAACTCTAAACATTGCAAATTATGGAATTTGAAATAAGGAAGTAAGAACATATAGTAGACATATCTACCACCGACTCCTTTCCAAGCATAAACATTGTGTAGATAAAGGGATATTAGAGACAACTTACTGAGCTTGCTGAAGGCTGATGGCAGCCGTCCTGGTGAGTCTAAGCGTGGTGTGTACGAGACCATATTTATTTATATTTATGTTTTCATAACATTTTTCCGATTGAAAGTAACAAATATATAAATAATTAATAAGTATAAACACAAGTAATGCAAAGATCACAGAGGTGTTACTGAGATGGTGAGCTCAGGTTGAATCAAAGAAGTGTCTCTAGCATCCAAAACAGCAGCGCTGTTCCTGTAATCACCATTAAAATATTTACTGGGGAAACGCGAGCAGGAGTCGTTCATCAAAGCACCTGATCAAAGAACACTGATGTGAAGAAAAGCAAACTTTGTAGCCAATGAGCAGTTCATTTTGAAAGATGTGTACTTCTTCTCTTTTGAATATTTATTACGTATTGCTAATTAAAAAGACCAAAAGCTTTTCTTATCCAATTACTGGATTAATTGATGAAATAATCTGTAGATTAGTTGTTTAATTAAATAAGCAATAGCTGCAACCCTAAAAATATAAACATAAATAATGATATGAAACTAAAACATTTTGCATATATTATGAAGGCTCAATGCACCAAATTCCCTCTAAATATTTCAATGAAATGATAAAATCATATATTGCATGACTAAACTGAGATCTGTGTTGAGAGTGACCCTATTTAAAGATGTATATCTTAATTGTTTACATTCATTCTATAAGTTTGACTTTTTACTTAAATAACGAACATTTTATCAGCAGTGAATATTCTTAATAGTTCTATTGTAATATGTAACGATTCTCTTGAGCCGTGAAGATTTCAGTTAAAAGGAATTTTGTTGTTGAGGCTGTATGTAAAGCAGCCTTGGGACTTTGCACCTGTGTTTCAGTTGAGTTCCATGACAGCACTAATCTGCTGCGTTCCAGATAAAATAATTTTGATAGATGCTGATTACATTTCACTTTGCTTAACTGCTCAAGGCTGCACATTAATCCTGACGGTTAAAGAAAGGAGCAGGAAATGTTTTTTTGTTTTTTTTAAATAAAAACAAATATCTGTTTTTTTAATAATAATGAACCAGTGTTTTGAACTCTGCGGTGGCAGAAAATGCAGAATTTATTTCTTAGATAAAGAACAGAATGTATCCACAACTCTGCAAAATAGTTACTGGCCAAATATAAAAACAGCCCGTGAGTTTGTCCAGGAAAAGTAAGTACGAATGAAAAACGTCGTAGCGCTAACGTCAGATGACTGATGATGATGGGATGTCTCGCTGCTTTTATAAGTGATGATGTGGAGCTTAAACCTCATAACCTCTTGGAGGACACACTGGGCCAAACACTGCTGTTTGATGAGCAGACTGTAGAAACATTTGAGATTCCTCCAAGCAAAGTTGTGGTGGTTGTCCACGATGATGGCTCCAATGTAGTGCTAACTGCAAACATCTTGCAGGAAAAACATTGCTGGATGTCTGTGTTGCTACCAATGTTCCCTCTAATGTTTCACGTGTGTGAGCGAACACACAAACTCCCTGAGCGCTCCCTTGGACCACTGTGAGCAACATTAGACGTGTGCACTGTGGTCACGCCAGCATCCAATCCATCCAAGTTACAGGGTTTATTAAAATAATCAATTTACATTTATGTTAAAATACATTTAACTAAGTGCTTCAGTCCACTTACAATGAAAATTAAAAAAAAAAAAAAAAATCATGTTCATGACCTGTATACTATGTTAACACTACTGGAAGTAAAAATAACTTGAACTCCAATTTTGACAAAACAACTTTCTGTTTTTATAAAGCTCTGACTTGTATTCTGAGTCTGTGGTCTGTTGTTGTTTCTTATACATTCAAATTCCTCCACAGTCCCGTCATGCTGCTGCCGTGCCACACCTTAAGCAAACTTTCCTTATATTTTTAACTGTAGAGGAATTCCTCTTCTGAAATAGAGCCAGGCAGAAGGCCACAGAGGAACCTCCTATCTCCGCCCCGTCTCTCTCTGACGGCTGCGTCGCCTCACTGCCCAGCCGCCTTGTAGCACCGCCCTGAAACAGACAGACACTGGCCGGCAACGTTGTCGGCACGGCAGCTGCGACGGTGCACAACAGTGGGGCAGCGATACTCGCATATGCAGGCAGAGGTCGTGTCATGAAACAACTCTAAAACATGCAATATAAAAATCAGGGTAAAAAACATGCAAATAAAATTAATATTGTACATACAAATACACAATAAGATCAAGACAACACAAACCATAAAACAACACAAATTTCCACTGTGTGACATCTGTCTGCTGTGCAGGTCACACTTTACAGTTGATGATCAATAATGCACTGAAACCCCATCAGATCAGTAAAGCACAGGGAGTAGCGTGGTTTCCTGTGGAACACTTTAAACAAATCAAACTGGTTTCAAGTAGGTTGAAGACCAAACAGAAGCAGATGGGGACGCAGGACTTGTCTAAGGTATCTCTACCAGGTGAAACAGCACCTGTTATATGATAACTTACTTGCTGAAGCTGATCTATCAGTAACACAGCATGGAAGATAGTACCTAGACCTCAAAGCTGATCAGTGGCTCCTGCTAGAGGAACTGGCTAAAGCTCTCCAGGCCTGTGAGGGTGCCACTGTTGACATGAGTGGTGAACGCTCTCTAATCAGAGGGCTTTGAAAGTCCAACCAGACTTCCTATCATACAGCTCTTGTGCAGGCCTTCCAGGTAGCTGCTTCACAGGAGATCACAGCATGATGGTCAAGAGGTCACCATAAAAGATGATAACCAAGCAAACTGATTAGTGGGAATAAAGGAGAAACATCATGAGCTGATGGCAGTGCCACAGCCTCAGCCGACAGACCTCCCAATAGATCTCTCTTAGCTTATGTGACTCAACAGATGGTGACAGTGATGAATAATGAACAGGATGCTCACAACCAGTTGATCACTAAGGAAGTAAGTATAAATATATCAAAATAGGAATGATACATGATAATGAACATCTAAAATTAACAGTAACATTTCAGTTAGCCATCAGGCTAATAGGCTGATATCTTTATATCGAACGGCTCTACACCGTTCGATATAAAGATATTTATCGGCTAATGATATAAAAACGTCTATCGTTTCATATTTCGCTATCGTTTGTTTCGTGGTGTCGCAAAATAAACTGTTTACGGCAATATTTTTTCATTGTTTTGATGGTCAAGTAATAATTTCTTAAAGTTCTCACTTTTTTATATTTAATATAACGACTCTATGGATGGAGAAGCCACTGTTTTTATGTGTTGTCGTTAGCAACAATGATGGTAAAACCATCACATAATATATGAGTTTTTGGCCCTAGAGCAGCGTATCTCATACTCCTGTGTCACTGGCAAAATAATTCTTGTTTACTCCTTCACATAAATAAAAATCAGTAAACTGTTCCTAGCATGATTCATGTTAGTGAGGCTGCTGTTACAGGCGTGGATGCAAACCCTACACAATCCTTTGTATTAAATTATTGATTCAAATTTATAAATGGTTTTTGAAGAAACTCTAGCACTTAAAGAAAGACAGACTGTTGTTAAAGTGGCAGTGTGGAAAGTAGATAAACGGCATAAGAAAAGCACCTAACTGTCAATCTGTGACAGTTGCTAAAATTTGCATTTCTTTCACACATTTGATCGTCTGTCTTCAAGTTTCATTTAAAATGATGAGTGATGAGAGGCAGTCAGTGTCTGGCTGGAGCTTACTGAATATCATTTTCTTTGTTGCGTTGCTCTTCTTGGCAGAGCTGCAGCTTTGCTTCGTGGCTAATGTTGCAAAGCCATAAATTTCAGGAGACACCGAGGCCCTTATGACCAACACCAAAGTACAGCAGTATAGGCCTATTTACGCCACATACAGTTTACACCAGACAATTTTATTTCTTATTTAAATGTTATTTATTTTAACTGTCATAAAGAGGATGTTAGGAGTGATAATAACAACTGTACTGCATTCAAACACGCACAGCAGGTGGGATATCTGGTCTTTGAATGATGACCTGATGAAACCTGCTTCCAAACTACTCAGCATTTATTAAGGCTGTCGTGTTTTTAACATGTTTTAATGTTTTGTATCTTGTTCTTTTGAATCTGAACAAGCCCCTAAAAAAGTCAGTCATCACCGTCGGCCTCTCTCGGTTTTTATCATCACTGTTCATTTTAAAGCTCAGTTTTGAGAACCATATGATGTAGCTACAGCCCAGCCCATGCAGCAGTATATGAATATTAATATAACACAAAACCGAACTTTGACCTTGCATTGTTAACATGTGTGCAACAGTAGAAGGTGTGATGGAAAAAATGTATTCAATAAAGAAAGAATATACTGGCCAATAAGTAGAATATATTTAAAGTGGTGACTTCAAAGTAAACCAAAGTGATACAACTAGTGGTGAGGTGTGGAGCTTACCATGTGCAAAAAAGTGGATTAAGTATACATATGTGCAGATAAACATTTACCAGAGAAATTCAATTAAAAACAGGTTCAAAGTATTCCTTGTGTTTATTGTAAATATGTAAAATTGTAAAAGCTAAGAACTGTACATGTCAAAGATTATGAACCCCAACACTGAGAAAAATCATTTGGCTGTAATAGCTGCAGTAAGTTCCTTTCACGTTTATTAAGGGGGCAGGGTTCCAGGAAACACTTCTCATTATTGCCTCTACACAGCTTCTTTCTCAAAACTTCATGGATTGGTGTTTGTCTTGGCATGTGGTATAAACTGTGTGAGCCATTATACACAGGTCTGTGTTTTTCTAAACAATGTCAGTTCATGTTGCTGCAGACTGATTGCAGTTTTGCAGAACAAATTATTATTTGAGGTCTTGGCGATTCATAATTCATGGAGTAATTTTAGCTTTTCCACTCACTATGCAGGTCTTAATGCTCAATTCCGATTTTTTGATCAAACCGATTTTTTTTGTCTGGTTGTTCACACTACAAATAAAATGTGACAGCAAACGCGTCACACAACGCGCTGTGTTTACGGAAGTAAAAATGGCGAACACAGCCCGGTTATGATACGACCCTAAAAGTTTAGCTGGACTAGAATTGTCCAAAACTTCAGTTTCTGTCCGTTGACTCGCTCCGTCTCCAGTTTCCGCCGCCATGCTTTCTCGTTTGTCTTCTCCGGCGCTGATAATCGGCGTCTGTCTCGTGTCAGTGATGTAAAAGACGGATTTAATGCGACACGAGCGTTCAAACAGCAGTCGCTTTCTAAAACATCGGATTCAGTACCACATACGAAAGTGACCCAGATCGGATTTGTGCTGTTCACACTGTCATACCATGATCGGATATGGGTCGCATGGGGTCAAAAAGGTCGGATTTAATGCGCTTTCTCCTGCAGTGTGAACGTAGCCTATGTGCATTTAATCCCTGTCTCTCTTCCACAGCCCCAACTGGTCACAGCAGATGGCCCCGCCCCTCCCTGAGCCTGGTTCTGTTAGAGGTTTCTTGCTGTTAAGATGGAGCTTTTCCTTTCCACTGTCCTCAAAGCGCTTGCTCATAGGGGGTCGTGTGATTGGTGGGGTTTACTCTGTCTGTATTATTGTAGGGTCTACCTTACAATATAAAGCGCCTTGAGGTGACTGTTGTTGTGATTTGGTGCTGTATAAGTGAAGTTGAATTGAATGAGTCAAAGGTAGGTTCAAAACAATACTCTGGCATAGAAGTGTTAAAGGATGCGTTAGTCATGCTGTTTCTCTTCAGTGTCACTAGATGGCGTAGTATTTCCATTAAATGGAAGGTTTTGCCAGTATTGTAGGCCACCAATTCAGAGTTGTGAGGCTGGGATGGAGCTGCCCGGTCATGAAGCTCTCCATCTAGTGAGGTTTTGAGGTCTGTAGCGATTGACTCTGCAGAAAGTTGGTGACTTCTCTGCACTATGCACCTCCCTTTGTGATTTCACGGGGCCTACCACTTTATGACTGAGTTACTGTCATTTCTATTTGCTTCCACTTATAAGACCGCTAACAGTTGACTGTGGAATACTTAGTGAGGAAATTTCACAGGAAATTCCACATGTGGCATCATGACACAATGCCACATGTGCAATTCACCGACCCACGTTTCTCTCACAAATGTTTGTAGAAGCAGTCTGCATGGCTAATACCACTTCTGGTTCAGGAAGTATCAGAAACATACAATACTTTGTATTTGCTTTTTTGTGTTCCTGATTTCTTCCTTTTAGTTATGACACATATGATACAGTTGTGCTCATGCTAGATTTTCATACAAGGGTAGAAATAATTCAGTTTAATTGAAGAAAGGAAGCTACGACTTGTTTACATTTGTTATAGCAATAGTGGGATGTAGGGGTAAAATAACACAAACTGAAAACTGTACAAAAAGCAATCAGGAAACAAACTTTTTTAGACTTAAATTCATTATAGGTCATATGACTGCCCATTAAAACAAATACAAAATACTCTGCATGTTTTTAAATGGAAACTTCTACACCTTGTGCAGTGTTATGAATACTCCAGCTCTTTGTGCTTTTTTTGGATGGCTACCTTAAGACTCTCTTTTTTTTATCCTTTTATTGATTTTAGTTTCCCACTGTGCCATGGCTGATTGTCCAGAGCCAGCATTTACAGAGAGGCTCCTAATGTTTCATGAAGGATGGAGGAATCCAATTTATATCAGCTTTGATACAGTACTAATACTTTGTTTTGGGTGTCTCTGGGTACATCTGGTTGATAAGATGAGAATTTAAATTCCCATAATATAAAAATATATAATTCTAAGGATAAAAAAAGCAAATCAGTGACGTAGTTATGTAGATATGGTCCAGATGATCCAACATTGGTCATTTTAGCTCATGTGTGAACAAAAAAACAGAAGCTAAAAGATGAGCGGCTCTTTTGACCTGAGAAAGCAGGTTTTATAACTTTATGTGAGTTTTGTCAGCGAACAAGTAATATTTTTGAATTCAAACCAAGCGACATAAGAAATGTATCCTTTTTTTGTGGGGGTGGGGTTTTTGAAATGATTGGATAGTGGAGAGAGACAGGGGGAGCACATGCGGCAAAGGGCCACTGGGTGGACTCGAGCCACTGCATTTCAGTCATGTGGCATGTGGTCGCCTGCTCACCCACTGAGCTAAACTGGCACACATAAAAACGAACGTTTTATCTTTTTCTGTTCTTGTTTTATCCTCTTTCTTCTGCTGTTTGTTAAACTATTACCCATCTCCTCCTCTTTCAGGTCTATTTATGATGACCAACCCAATGCCCACAAGCGTTTCATGGAAAAGCTAGATGCCAGGATAAGGAATCATGACCGTGAGATTGAAAAGATGTGCAATTTTCACCACCAAGGGTTTGTGGATGCCATTACGGAGCTCCTCAAAGTCCGTGCTGATGCGGAAAAACTAATGGTAAGAGAGATTACTTTAAAGATAACTACCACCCTCTAGAGGTGGTTGGCAGAGAGTTTGTTTTTAATTTATAAAAACTGCAGGTGTGTGAACTCCTGCATTGTGAAGAAGACCAACTTACAACAGGTTTATTGGTAATCAATGATCAGGATCTGAATCATAAATCTTCCTACTGGATCCAGTAAAGCTGAAATCACACACGTGCACAAATCCCTCAGCACAAAGTCTGTGACTTCAGATCAAGGCTAAAGTTCCCTGCAGTCCGACAGCTAAGTTGAAGTCCATCTGTGGGAGGACATACTTCTGGACTTTAGTCTCACTCTTAGACTTACCAGGTTTGTCTGGCCCTGGAGACCCAAGCCCGGACTGATACAATTGGCCGACTGTGATAACCTCGGCACACGGTCCCGGGGCATGGAGCTATTGGATGTTGTAAAACAGGCAGCTGAAAAGCTTGCAGTTCCATGACCACTGTGACAACAGAAACCTCCACCTCTTGATATGAAGGTAAAATGCTTCCCATTTTCGTGCAGGGAGCGGTGGCATTTGAAGGTGCCAGAATGAAGGAGAAGGGCATCTACTAAATTCCCACAATGGAATGGAATGGCTTCTCATCTCTACTAGGGCTGGGCGGTAGAAACTATATGAATTTGGCCCACGGTAGATATTTTGACTACCGCGATAGCGCATGTTGATGGTGTCGTCAAGCTGCGCCTGTTTTGGTTGAAAGCATCACATCATCTGTAAATTAGCCAAAAACTGCGCTTCCTCCACTTCTGTAACATTGATTTATTAATGTTGAATCCTCTCACAGCTGCTCTGTTCCCATGTTGTTGCAGTATATTAATGACTAACCTGGTATTGTGGATGGATTATCTCAGCTGTTCTCCTGACTGAAGTTTGGTCCGTTTACAGCATCCTGCCATGTGATTGCATTACCTCATGTTAGGTTTTATCGAGTGGAAAAAAAAGTCAGCTTCACTGTTTATGTTATGCTAACATAGCTGTGTCACTAGTGATCACGTAGCACATCATTATATACCAGCTAGTCCAACTTCAGTAACCCTACAAACGTCACTGCATTGGTCAAAACACTCGACTCCAGGTACAGGACGCCCAGCTGAAAACACTTCACACAGGTGAAGTTGCCCGAGATTCACAGAACTCTGAAAATGCACTATTCTGTGATATACATGGTTACTGGGATGAGAAACGTCTTATATCACACAGGCCTACGGTGGCCCCTCCCTGATGCAGGCATGAAGACTGTCAGCCAATGCTGGCTGGAGTAATGACATGCAAGCCTGTGAGGACAATGCAGAGAGAGAGAGCGTTCCCCATAGTGAGAAACGTACTTCAACATGGTTTTTCTTCAGCAGCAGAGTCTTGCATGGTGACTACAAGCCATGCCAGCTGAGTGCATTACTTATTGTTTCCTTTGAAACAATCCTACCTGCTGTTTCCAGGTCTTTCTGTAGCTCTCCACTAGTGCTCCTTGGCTCTTGGGCAGCTCTTCTAAAAATGATTTTCACTCGTCTGTCTGAAATCTTGTGGAGAGCACCTGGTCGTGGCCGGTTTATGGTGAAATTATATTTTTTCCACTTCTGGATTATGGCACCATTTTTCATTATTACACTTAACTTAGTCAATGGTTTGATTCATTGCATGTGTAGATTGGATGGGTTCTTATCGACATCTGGGGAGAATTTCATGTCAAGGACACCTTTAGAAATGTGTTTACTTTGAACAATATGCTGTTAGCTTCTGAACACACCAGTCTTTAAAAATGTCCTCACAAATGAATACATGTTAAAGAATGCTCTGTAATTTAAAAAACATGTGTTCCCAGTCGTTTTATGAGATCTTATTCAAACAGGACTAATGTGTCCTCATCATGTGGAGGGACCATGTCACCCAGTACTGCAGCATAGCGGCCCAGTGTGCTTTGATAGTTTGCGGACAGCAGAGCTCCTTTACACATGATGTAAATATGTATATGTAAAAGTATAAAATCTTGTGGAAATCAACAGTAAAATGATTTACAGTTATGTAAATGATTAAACTTGTGTCTTTTTTCCAAAGGGGCAAGTGACAGACACTAATCGAAGACTACAAGATGCAGGCCGAGAGGTACGTCCATGCCGTCCATAAGACATTATAGTGCTTTTGGTTCTCCTGTAAAGAGACATGCATATACATTTACTGCAAACAGAGTTCCCTATAAGACATGACTGTACTTTAACCCAGTGCTCAACAGTGGTGTCTGTGTTTTCATCGTCTCCAACACTGTGTTCTCTCCCACAGGTGACAGCTCAGACAGAGGAGGTGATTCGCTGTCGGATCCAGCAGAGGAACATGGCGACCACTGTGGAGAAACTCCAGCTCTGTATACCAGGTACTTCTGCTGCCTCTGTTTCAATGAGAAGAATTTTGACTTTGGAGTTCAATTTTGATTAGTGTTATCCAACTGGCTGACCTCATACTCATAGTTTGAATATGAGCTGTCACATCGCTGCTTCCACTGCTAAACAGGATTCCTTATATAAAGAAATGGAGATGTGGCAGGATGCAGAAAGGATGCAGACTGGATGCAGCTTGCATAAGCCTGCTGGTTTAGATGGTTTAGATTAGACCAACATGCATGCAGTGGTTAGAAAAAAATAGGCCAGTGCACATGTTTCATGACTCTGAAGTTTGCATACACACTTGTTTTTTGTGCAGGGTGAAAATATTTATATCCAAATATTAGTGAATGAAGCCCATCGAGAGTTCAGTGAACACCCACCAAATGCAAGTAAAACATTTAGAATCAACTCAAGCTGCTTGTTAGTTAATAGTTCAGTTTAGGGCTGAAGCTCGATTATTTTAGTAATCGCGTAATCTATTAATTATTCTGTGGATTAATCGTGTAAGGTTTAACTGCATACAGCATCTGCCAAGTACAGTCAAAGGTCAAAGTCAGTAATATAAGATATATATATATGAAACCTCTGAAAATGATGTATGGGTATAAGTAGCTGTAACTCATAAACAGTTAATTCCAGCCTTCCCAGCAACATAAGCTGAAGAAGCTGATTATAACCTTAGTTTTTGGGGTATCAAGCAGGTATATTAGTTTGACAAGATTATTTATGCTTTTGTGTAATAATGGAGCTTCTACAGCACCTAAGCTCCTGCAGCAGTGCCAGATCAGGTGCTGAGCAACAGTGTACTGGAAACTAAAACATATTATCACTGTAACTGTGATGTGTGATGAGCAAAACTGACTCAAATGTATGAACCTTCAAACTAATCCTGCTTCCTGTCATCGCTCCCTTTGCAGTGCTAGAAATGTACAGCAAATTAAAGGAGCAGCTGGAATCCAAAAGGTAACCAAATGATAACGATTTTTTACACTTTTAAATCTTTCTTGGGCAAGTAGAGAGTGGTAAATACAATGAACCAGATGCATCATGGTCCAATCAGTCCCCACACATTTAACCACAGCTTCTGTGCTGTAATTTGAACTGATGTGTTATTGATAAACACATGTCAGAAACTGATATTATCAATGCAGGATTAAGTAGTTCTATTTGTACCTTTTGCTAGCAGACTGTCAGAGCATCGGGTATACACAAGAGCTTTGGGTCAGGGTCAGTTATTGTAACACGGGGACATCGTAGTGTGTCAGCTTTTATGTTATCAGCAAAGACCCTGGGATAGTGACATATGACCACAGGACATGTTAACAGGTTAAAACTGGGCTGCCAAGATGTAGGAAAAAGTCAGCTTTACATTCATTCTTGCGTACACAGGGATGGTGTGGTCTGGAATCACTTGAGAACTTATGAAGTCTCCCAAAAGTTGATTTCCAGATATCATAAATCGATCTGGGAAGCCTGAAAACTGTAACTAGTTTGCTAGCTTGTAACTATGACCGGCTTGCCAGCAAAGTAAAACGTGTTTAATTGACACGTTGTTGTATGTGCATTCATTTTCACTCTCTCTGTCATTTCCTGTATGTGACACCCGGATGAAATTGTACATTTTTGTAGATATCTCACAACAAGCCTGATCCTTTCAAAATAAGATTCAGGAGAGGCCATCCTTTATTATTAATTCTAAAGGCGGCATTTCTCTTTCAAATTTAACTTCTCACTGACTTTTCAGCTCATGTTCTGCTACTTTGTCTAAACTAGCCTGTCTCTTTATTGACCCTTTCTTGTTCATTACTGTGTAATGTTAGAGACTATTCACTGGAAGAAAGGCCCCCTCACTACTGCTCTGTCACGGCTTACAACCTAAACAGTAGGGGTGGGTTTAAAAAATCGATTTTCCCTTTCAAACTGATTTTAATTTGCCGCACCCGACAGCACGTACGCATACATGCCGTCGGGTGCTGAAAGCCGACCTCTCACAGGTTCTGACGCCGCAGGTTTGTTTGTTTGTCCAGGCACTTTCTCCTTCCTCCGACAACGTTTACAGTTGATGAGTGTCTCCTGTTCATTTGTGTGCAATAGAGTTTGAACTGCCAATTAGATCAGTTAGATCATGCCTGTCAGCATCGTGATGGGAGCTCAGCATGCCGACCCTACACTGAATTTGTGCCCAAAACCAAAAACATTAAGTTGCAGAATAATCAATAAAAAATAAAATACCAAATAGCCCACTGAGTGGAGTGTATGTAGACGTACAGTGTCGTACATGCAGATATAGGCCGTACAGTTCTCTGTAATTTATTCAGCATAAGCAAATAACCCATGAATAGGTATTTATAGAAGATAGCAGTAGCCCACCATGTCTTAGTCCCCAGTCAGTTTATTTTAACTCTCTCTCTGATTCTCTGGAAGCATGTAAGTTTTTGCTGAGTGAACTAACACGCATACCAGTTTTACAGCTAGTATGACACTTGATGGTCATGTTGTATCTGGTCCTGCAGGGACCACAACTACAGTAATGGGGATGGAAGTGTCAGAACTGTGCCACTTATGTTTACATTATTGACATGTTCCAGTTTTACTGGACCTTTTTCATCATCATTATTATTATTGGTGTTGTGGTTATTTATTATTTACCATCACCATATTGGGATGGGTGCTTCCCTCAGACATTTACCCCATGAGTCAGGATCGTGCCGTTGACCCTGGGCTCAGTGGAGGGCTTATAGTGTATTTCATATGGCCTGATAGCACTGGAGATCCCCCAGGTGTAGCTGGAGGAAGTTGGATTTGAGGCTTTGTTACATTTACATAGCATTAAAATGATATTCTTTGATTGATAGTTTATTAATTTGACAACAGAAACATTGGTTGGTTGGTTTAATCATTCCTTGTGTTGCTACTAAGTCTTTAAATAATATTTGAAGACTTAGTGAAACATTGTGGTGCTAAATGGTTCTAATAGTAGCTGTAGTTCTGAGTGCATTATTACTAATGCTGTGCTGTTTATGTCTACAGATATTATGCTGCACTAAAAACCATGGAGCAGTTAGAGAAGGTCTATATCCCGAGGTAGGATGTCAAATAGCTCACAGTAAAGTTGGCTCAACATGAGAAGCTGGTGTCTTTACTAGTCTGGTTCGTCTGCCAGCTGTTGCACTGCACTCATTTTTCTATTATTCTTTTTGAATGAATCTAGATGATGATGGATCAGACTACTTTTTAAAGTGATTGTTGTGATGGGTCCCTTGCAGGGTCAGTCAGTATAGGTTCTGTCAGATCATGGCTGAAAATCTGCCCAGACTGAGAGAGGAGATCAAAGAGATCTCCATGTCAGACCTCAAGGACTTCCTGGAGAGCATCCGAAAACATTCAGACAAGGTTGGAGAGACTGCCATGAGACAGGTATCGGCTTTCTTCCTTTTTAAATAATTCAAGTCATAGCAGTGGAAAAAAATAGTCGAATTACTGCCTTGTGTGTGTGTTTGTCTTCAGGCACAGCAACATCGGACCTTTAACAGTGCGGTAGCCAAGCAGGCCAGTATGGGCCACTACATCAAGCCCGTGTACTCTCTCAATGAACGAACACATGCTCACACTCCCAACGGCCTGCTGATGGATGATGACACAGGAGATGATGAGGCTGATGAAGAGGTGAAAAAACACTTGTGTGTAGCTGATGTGGCGGTGATGATCAGACTGAGACAAATGTTTCCAATTTACAGCCTAGCCAATAGTGATTTTTACCGATTCCGATTCCTTTCAAAGAACTATGACTGACAGCATATAGATACAAAATTTACCTTTTTTTTTCAATACAAAATCAAATTACTTAAACAACTGAAAGTAAAGTGCTGGACACGGACACAAATAATAAACTGAAATTGAGTCCACCCACCTTTAATTACCAAATAAAAGCAGCTACTCTAGATTCATCTAACAAAACAAATTCAGTTACTTTATTTAATTTTTAAATTCAGCAGATAAAATTGCATCGACCATTTTTTCTTTTTTTACTGTTAATTTTCCTTCTTACTGCTGTGATGTGCAGCTCTGCTCCATGTGAGTTTAACCCACACTCGAGCCAATTCTGCTGCCTGGCAAGTCCTTCGTCATTCTTTAGTTTTCTATTTTCAACAGACAACAAATGTGCAGGTGGATGTGTGACAATGAGTCACATCCATTTGTCATGCTGCACAATCATAATTCTGTTTGAATTTCTATAACTACATAAGACAGTTTTGTAAGCATGGTTGTCCTTTTTGGGGGTGGCTGTAGCTCAGGAGTTAAAGCAGGTCACCTGCTAAGGTTGGTGGTTCGATCCCCGCTCTCCAATGCATCCATGTATGAATGTATGTGAAATAGAAAGCACAAAGCGAAACGTGCTTCTGTGAATGGCTGAATGAGGCAAGTTGTGTAAAGCACTTTGAGTGCTCAGACAGATTAGGAACCGGTCCATGTACCATATTTTCTTAACTTTCACTACAGCTGTACTACTGAACAAATGTAAAAAAAATATATAAAAAGCAGATGAAAATTTCCTTGTATGTGTTCTTACAGATTCTCACAGCTCAGGATCTGGTGGACTTCTCCCCCGTCTACAGGTGTCTACACATCTATACCGTGTTGGTAGGTGTCTCCGGTGAAAGCTAAAAGCTAATTGCTCTGCCTTATTTCTCTGTTCTTTGGATTTTGATTATCTAATGACAGCAATGCTAAATAACTGGAATCGAGGTTGATCTAGCAGCCAACCTCAGCCCTGATATAGAGGGGACACAGCTGTTTCACGATCCAGCGCCGACTCTTGTGATGACATCAGACATCTGTGTCACCTAGAGTAGTGCCAGGTCTGTTTATTACCTAAACAAACAGGTACAAAGGGCGGGAACTCAGACACAGGAAATCTTAGAGGATCTGGTCAAGATTTCAAAAATGGCTTCTCCCTGTATTATTTGAAAACTGTTGTGGAGACATGAATGTCATAGACACACAGCCAGTGTATTTCAGGGATGACTGTTTTAAACAACACGAGTGTTTCTGTCACGTCTGTGGAGGCAGACGATGTGGAATGAATGAGGTGTGGACCCAAATGCAGACAGCGCAGGTGAAGGTGGATGTCGAACAGAAAGCAAGCCTTTTTTTTAGCACAACAGAACAACAAACAAACGTTAGCACGGAGCTAACAAAACCTATACTAGGAAAACTAAACGCTACATGCAACCTCAAAGTAAAACAGGAAATACACAAACATAGAGACAAGGATGAGTAGAAGTAACACAAGGGACCCAACAACAAAACCTAACGACTAGAAGTCACCAAAACACTAAAGGAGCAAGAAATACAAACTAAACCACGAGAAGCCAGTAAATCACAGATTTCTAATAATCAAAAGACAAACACCGAGTCTCCAGACCCAGGACGGATTCTGAAAAGTGATTTGATGATACCTGAGTGTTCTGGTTTGTAACATCATAAAGAATCACGTAGTTATCTATTTCTGTATTTCTCTGTGTGTCTGCAGGGTGACAGAGAAACATTTGAGAACTACTACAGGAAACAGAGGAAAAAGCAGGCCCGGCTCGTACTGCAGCCTCAGGCTAACATGGTGAGCAGCACACCTGTAATGCATATGAAGAACTCAGACAACCACTCAGGGTTTCTTCAGTGGACTTTTCGTTGTGACTCTATGTGGCACTAAACACAATCTGCCGTCAGCATGTTTGACACTTGGTGCATCTGTGTGTGGGCAGCTGCACATTTCAGATAAGTTTGTCGAGTTTGGAGCAGGGCTTTCTCTCTTAGATTGCACCGTCTCGGTCCATGGTGATATAAAAATCTTCACCGTGTCCATCAGTTTCTAGGTCATAGCAGGCTTGAGCCTCGGTGGTTCCTGCGTTGTTCCCAAAGCGGAACCTCAAAGAACAACTTCTTGAACTTCAGAGAAAAGCTTTTAGGCTAGGAGAGACTTCACCTAGACTGGGCGTGTCAAACTCCGGTCCTTGAGGGACGCTGTCCTGAAACTTTTCCATGTGTCCCTGTAGCAACACACCTGAATACAATTTGTGGGTCATTAGCATTAGAACCTGACTGCATGCTGAGGTGCCGACCCCTAACCCTACTCAAGTAAATGAAATGTAATGTCACAGTCTGGCGGAGGCAGACTGTATGGAGTGACAAAGAGGAAACAAAATGCAGACACAAATGAACATAGAACAAAAATGAATGTTAACAGAAAGCGAGCCGCTTATTAAGGCTGGTAAAACATTATAAACAAAAGGCAGAGGCGAAGCCAAACAATAAACTAAACTAAAGATAAACATAAAAAAACCCAAACATGAAACCTGACGTGGACACAAAGGACAACAGACGACCCGACTCTGAACAAAGGAGGGAAGGGGGAAGCAAAACTAGACACACTGCACATAGGACAGGGGCTTTCACAATAAAACAGGAAACAACAGCATGGAACAGAGACAAGACAACATGGACAAAAAACAAGAAGCATGACATACTAACACAGAAGACCGAAGTGAAACACAAATAAACTAAACTCAAGGCAACCAAAAGATAACCAATTACCCTACAGATTTATTGGGATAACTTAAAAACTCAAAACATAAACAGAGAGCGCTGGGTCAGAGACCCACGATCGTGACAAGTGTTTGGAAAGATCTACTTTCTAAAAGTACTTTTATTGCACCGTGTTCATTCACTCATGAGCTGCTGTAACATGAATCAAGGCCACGCCCACACTAGTCCGGATAGATCTGAAAACGGAGCTCTCGTCTGGAAACGCTCCGCGTCTACACTATCGCGTTGAGTCGTTTTCACACAGTTGCGCGTCCACATTAAAACGGGGCCAAACGCTTACGTTGCAGTACCGCGCATGCGTGAAACGTAAGACGACTCGACCTGCGTCATTTCCATCAGTTGTTTATTTACTTTCCGGCTCTTTAAAACAGGCGGCGAAATGACGAGAAAGCACCGAATGTTTCAAATGGAATGATAACGAGGTGGAGCCGTCGCTCCGAGTCACAAATGAGTTCATATTAATCTTCAACACGGCCACTAAAAACCGTGAGCAAACAAAACAACTGCTGTACGATGCCGTCTGACCATCTTGGTTGAAGTGGTCACATGACTGCATCATATGACTAACATACGTCATCGTTTTGGACTGTCTCCGGTTTGGCCGTCCACACTACGCCAAAACGCTGCGTTTACAAATTATGTGTTTTCGAGAGCGTATCCAAAACGCTCCGTTTTCCCTGACCAGAGACTCCGTCTCAGTGTGGACGCAGCCCAAATGGCTGACTCGCCACCTCAGCATGCAGTCAGGTTCTACAGAGTCTTGCTAATGACCTACTAATTGTATTAAGGTGTGTTGAAACAGGGACACATGGAGAAGTTTCAGGACAGCGGCCCTGGAGGACCGGAGTCTGAGACCCCTGATCTAGACCCACTGGCAACATAAAGTGCCTCCCTTTGTTTATCATGTCAGTCAAACGGGCAAATGCAGGAAAATAACTTAGAACATATTTTTTTCTCCCTCCTATTTCAATATTTGCCTTATTGGTGACGCATCTGTGTTAACATGGCTCTGTGTCTATTTGTCTGTGTTTAGCATGAGACAGTGGAAGGCTACAGAAGATACTTCAATCAGATTGTAGGGTAAGATTTTCTTTTCATATGCTCATCAGGCTGTTTTGTTTCAGTGTGAACCTAAAGGTATTCAGGTGTGTGTATATGTGTGTGTGTGTGTGTATGTGGTCAGGTTCTTTGTTGTGGAGGACCATATCCTTCATGCCACTCAAGGGCTGGTGACCAGAGCTTTTACTGATGAACTGTGGAACATGGCGCTGTCCAAGATCATCGCTGTACTCCGGACACACTCTGTAGGCACACACACACACACACACACACACACACACACACACACACACACACACACACACACACACACCCTCTAATGTCTGCAAGGTATTGACCATGAATGGGAAGGATACTGTTGAGAGTTAATAGAAATGATGAAATGTCTCTTCACTCCATGGATTATATACTCCTAACAGGTCAGCACACCCACAAACACACTAATGATGTCACTTTTAAGAGCAGAGGTCAAAACACACATACACATGCAGGCAAAGAGGAGGTCATTGTGACCTTAATGAGAGACAGATTGTAACAATCACAGCCGATAAAGAAGGCATATTCCTGACCGCTGGAGCCCTGTCAGTTGTAAATGACCCAGAGGATTATGCTAACAGGCTGGAGAATGGGCTGCACAGCATGGGTGAGAAGACTAACAAAGACCTGGTGTCTTCTGTGCCCCGCTGCCCCTCTGCTGTGCTAACACAAAAGCAAGTCCACATTGTCAGGCTCCTGCACTTACAGCTAGTGCATGGTCAGCTAGAAGTAACAAGGCCATTGCACAGCAGCATCACATTGAGCATTTAAAAAAATGCAAAACTAATAAATGCAGGAAATATATTTAATGAGAAAATTCTCCCAAATAAGTAAACAGTTGAATGCTGGGTAAATAAGTAGAATGTGCTTTCAACAGACAACAAAACACGACTTAAAGAGCACATCTAGCACCTGTGCATTCATCACTGGTCTGGATATGTTGGAAGTAGACTTATTCATTTGTCATTGTTTTACACTGTTGGAGTCTGAGTAAATCGAGAGGCCAGCCATCGCTACTGACAGGCTGTGTTCATATACTTTGTTCATTTACACAGTCCTGACTTAGACAGGATCCTTATTCAACAGAGCTTCTCAGCTGTGCTGCTCTCAGGGTTAGAAATCAGCCTTCTCTCTGGAAATATGACGACCTCTGTACTCGCTTAAGATGTTATTTGCTGCAGGTCACGTAGGCATTTTACAGTTGGACAGACTTCCTATAAAAATGTATATATGCCTAGTTAAAACTTTATACAGTACACTTACTCCATATGTATTCAAAATGAAATTTGAGGCCCTCTGTCTTGACAGCTTGAAGCTGACCCTGACCTAAAATGGGTCATGCAACGGGACAATGATCATAAGCACGCGTACTGCAGAGTGTGTGCTATGCCCAAACAAACCTCAGTGAACAGAAACAGTGTTGTCAGCAAGAGAACTTCACACAACTACAACTTCAGTTACTGCTGAAGGTGATTGGACAAGCTTTTGAATGACAGGGTGTTAAATTTTCAGAGGACTGCAAAGACTCGCACGAATATAGATTCAGGAAGCAAAGCAGATGATGTGACTTTAGACCATGTTTGGTGATCACCTTCTCTTTCTGCAGTCGTACTGTGATGACCCGGACTTGGTGCTGGAGCTGAAGAACCTTATAGTCATCTTTGCTGACACACTACAGGTTGGTTAGGAGTGGCGCTTGATTTTTTTGTGACGTTGACGTGTGAGAAAGTGCGTGTTTTCTGATTGTGTGGTGTTTGTGCAGGGTTATGGTTTCCCGGTAAACCGTTTGTTTGACCTGCTGTTTGAGGTTAGAGACCAGTACAACGAAACCCTGCTGAAGAAATGGGCACTGGTTTTCAGGTGGGCTTCACTCATGTGTGACGGTTTGTTTGCCAGAGGAGGACGTACAAACAAAAAGTTACAGTTTGACCTTGTTCCCATAGAGAGATCTTTGAACTGGACAACTACAGTCCCATCCCAGTGGAAACAGAGGAAGAATATAAACTGGTTGTCAGCCGCTTTCCCTTCCACGATGCTGAGATAGAGAAGGTAATGTGTTCAAGTACCACAGTCTCCCAAATCTGGCACGTTTGCATCCTAAAAGAGAACTTGTGTTATATGAAAATGAATCCTGTTTTTCTGTATGTTTTGTGTGTACGTATAAGCAGCAGGACTTTCCTAAGAAGCTGCCAATGTCCCAGTCTGTCCCTCAGATCTACACCCAGGTCAAAGAGTTCATATATGCCAGCCTCAAGTTCTCAGAGTCACTACACCGCAGGTAGACTACTGAACGCTGACTCTGTGTTCACTTACCACATGAACGTTACTACGTATCTAATCTGCCTGGACTGTCGTCTCTTAGCTTTGCAACTGTCAACTTTTTTGTGTGTCCAGTTCAACAGAGATTGATGACATGTTGCGAAAATCTACCAACCTGTTGCTGACAAGAACTCTCAGCAGTTGTCTGCAAAACCTTATCAAGAAACCTCACATAGGACTGACTGAGGTTAGAACTACTCACACACATGCACACACACACAGTGGTGAAAAGGCATTTAGGATTCAGTCTAGAACTAACCTTGTCTCTGTAGCTGGTGCAGATCATCATTAATACCACCCACCTGGAGCAGGCCTGCAGGTATCTGGAGGAATTTATAACAAACATCACCAACGTCTCCCCAGAAACAGTTCACACCACAAGACTCTACGGCTTGTCGACCTTCAAGGTGATTCGTGTCTTTAGAAATCACCTTCTTTATACCTTGGTTGTGATGAGTTAGCTTTCCTACCTCTGAGCAGTCTGGACATTCTTTTATAACTTCATGTGAACCTATTAAGTTTTTCAGACCATTATCTATAAACCGATAAACTGTAAGAGATCATTTTGTGGGAAACTCCCAGTAAATCAGCAGTTACTGAAACACTAAGGCCAGTCAGGTTCAAAGACACCTTTCTTCATCATTCCGATGCTCAGTACTTGAGCAGGCCGTCTTGACTATGCTTCAGAATGCATTCAGTTGCTGCCATGCGATTGGCTGAATAGATATTAACGAGTTGTTAAACAGGTATACTTAATGAAGTGGCTGTAGGAAAAACAATACGCAGGAGTAAATCTTGTAAAACATTGTTCCAGGATGCTCGTCATGCTGCAGAGGGAGAGATTTATACCAAACTGAACCAGAAGATTGATGAGTTCATCCAGCTTGCCGACTATGAATGGGGCATGGCCGAGTCAGACGGCCGTGCCTCAGGATATCTCATGGACCTGATCAACTTCCTACGATCTACTTTCCAGGTGTTCACACACCTCCCGGTGAGTGAGCTGCCTACCAACCTCTACACGTTACACTCACCACCTCTCTCTGGGAACTGTGGAACATAAACGGTGTGGGGTTGTGTTGTTGTTGTTTCTTCTGTTCACATACTAGCTGTACAGTGTGCTGTGACGTTGTTCTTTTGTTGATAATAGGAATGCATGATTCATTTTTCTTTGGTTTTGGTTTGTTTCCTTCCCAGTTTCCCTGACTTCCCACCCCCACTCTGTTGCCCTCATAACATTCCTCTCAGATTGTAGGTGCTGTCTGAAAAGGTTTATTCTGTGGATATTAAGTTGAGCTATGTACACGTTGCAGTGGTGATTTGTGCATATGCATGATGTGCTGTTACTTTTGCACACTGACGTCTGATTGTTCACACAACCTGCCCTTCTCACCTGCATTTCTTATTGATTCTTTGATGAGTTCTAGCTTGTTTCTGGTTTTGTTTTTTCAAAACTATCTCCTGCTGTGTCTCCATCCACACCTTCTTTAATGCACAGCTTTGTAACTGAATTGTTTTACTCCTTAATTAATTTGACATATGAAGCATGCAAGATATCTCTAGCTGAATTTACCTCCTCCTGTCCATTTATTGTTGCCACATTTCTTTTCCTGTCCTTTCCCTCTTTCCCTCTCCTTCTTCCATTTTTGGTTGGTTTGGGGGTTCTCTGCTCAGAATAACAACAATGATCATGCTTCAATGTCGGTGAGTATCCATGCCTGGATTCTATAACACTTTGCTGCTAAACTACAGGCAGTATGGCCATAAAATGCATGCTAAGTTTTGCCTTCAAAAGTCCCACAACTCTAAGCTTGTGGTTCTGCCATAGACTGCATATAAAAGATTGATGACATCATGACATCCCTTATTAGGTATTCCCATTGTGAGCATTGTTTCCATTTTAGCCTTTTGAAACTGGACGTTACAGGGATAGGAAGACCTTACTGTGATACAGAGGGACGCTGCAGGCTAATTGGCTAATGACTTATGGTTGACAAGTCTGCAACTTGGCACTTTTGCTTTGGCTTCACTTTTCAAACTTGAAAGCTGTGGCTATCTTTTATTTACAATCTTTTCCACTGGAACTGCTGCTAATGAAGACATTCACAAGACAAGAAAGGACAACGACAGAGCCAGAGATTTATAATAACTAATATTTAAACTACGAGAGGTGTATGAATGCATAGTGAGTGAAAAAGGTTACTGAAGAATAAGAAAACATTATGGAAAATTTTCATGCATCATGTTGTTTCTGTGAGTAGTAGTTCTTGACTCTGTTTGCTTTTGAAGGGTTAGGGTTAGGGATTAAAGATCATGGGCTGGGGTGGGTAACTTGGAATCCCTTTGGGTTGCTGCCTGTGGTTGGGGTTTTTCTCAGTGGACAAGTTCCTTGCGCTTTCTTGGAGTCCCTGGGTGAAGAGCTTGAGATGCTCCACGTCTCACTGTTGTCGTCCTGCTCGTGTGGACAACAACAGTGAGACCTTGTGGGTCGTGATTGGGAGAAACGACCTGTCGAACCGGAGCAGTGTTCTGTTACTTGACATAATGAACACCATGTTTGAACTTAAGGGTGCTCAGAAGTGCATGGGGCATCAGGATACCCTGGGCCACAGGTCAATAATGAATTTTGTAATCGGTTCATCAGACCTGAGACCATATGTTCGGGACACTCGGGCAAAGATGGAGACTGAGCCGTCAACTGATGGCCACCTGGTGGTGAGTTGGATTGTGTGGTGGAGGAAGGAGACCCTGGACAGATCTGGCACTCCCAAACATGAAGGGTGCACTGGGAATGTTTAGTAGAGGCCCCGGTCTGCAAGATGGTCAACTCTCACCCCCTGCAAAGCTATTCTGAGGAATCAGAATAGAACATGTTTAGCACCTCCAAGTGAGGCTGCAGTTCACTGAGCTGTGGCTGCAAGGTTGTTGGTGTCTGTCATAGTGGTAACCCCCGAACCAGCTGGTGGACACCAGAGATGAAGGGAGCCATCAGGCAGAAGATGGATTCCTATCAGACTTGGTTAGCCTGTGGCTGAAGCGAAAACTGGTGTGGGAGGAGTTCGGTGAGGCCATGGAGAAAGACTTCTAGATTGCCTTGAAGCGATTCTGGTAAACAGTCAGGCAACTCAGGAGGGGACAGCGGTGCTCTACCTGCACTGTCTACACTGCAAGTGGAGTGCTGCTGACTACAACTGAGGATATTGTCAAACAGTGGAAGGAATACTTTGAAGGCCTCTTGACTTCCACTGAAACATCTTCCATAGTGGAAGTAGTGGGACTCCATAGTGGCAAGGCCACTTGGGGGGGCTGAGGTTCGTTCTAAGTTTCTGAAGGCTCTGGATGTTGTAGGGCTGTCTTGGTTAAAACGATCTACCAAGCAAATGCTGTTCTGCATAGGCCTGAACCCCCTCAGTGACTGTCTACGGCTACTGACTACGGAACAGAGCAATCGTCAGCCACCTCGTTGTACATGGAGCACACCAAACTGTATGCCAAGATTGAACGAGACATCGATTTACTGATCCACACCACCAGGATATACCGCAACGACTTCGGAACATTGTTCGGACTGGAGACGGTTAGTCAGATGATAACAAAGGGAAGCAAGAGTCCATCCGTTCATGTCCTAAAGGTCAAACAGACTTGAGTTATACAGCAGAACAAAACACACCAGCAAGTCCATCTCTGAACGGGTCTGTAAAAACATATTTGAGGTTTGGGCCTCAAGTCCAGACTCTGTATGCTGCAGGAAGACCTTAAACAGGTCTGTCATGCTCAGAGATGATAAAGGCACACTGGTAGTTATCACAAATGCTTGAGTGCAGAGTGGCACAACCTGTATTACTTCTCTGGGGTTTCTGAGCTTTTCCCTCTTAATTAATGAAATCATAATGTTAGAACTCGATTTACTTGGTCCATCATTGTTTAATACTAAATTTAGTTTGATGATCTGAAACATTGTGTGTGACTTTTTCATAGCACTGCCTGTAATTATTTCAATGAATCATTGCACTGTTTTCCTTTTTTCTAGCAAAACAAAGACACAGTGGTGACTCAAGACTTTTGCACAGTACTATATTTATACCTGTTCACGAAGAATTTGGGACAACACTAACATGGAATTATTCCTTGCCCTTCTTGCTTTTTATCCCCCATTTCTGTATTACTCCTGTATCCTCTTTTCACATACCCTCCTCCTCCTTCTCCTTCAACTTTTTACCCCAACTGTTTACCTCAATCTGTTATCATTCACCTTCTTTTCCCCATCCTGGCCTTCCTACATGTTTGTAAAACTCAAATTTCCTTTGTGATTATTCTCTCTTTATAAAATGTTCACCCCATCAAATGACTTCATTCTGTCGCTTTGCCCTCCTCTCATCCTCATTCTGTACCAACTCTGTCCCCATCCTAATCTTTTCATCTTTCAACTCTCCTCTTGCTTCTTGCCTGTGCCTTCCTTCTCCCTGAATCTCTCCCTGTGCAGGGAAAAGTGGCCCAGACAGCTTGTATGTCAGCCTGTAAGCATCTGTCCACGTCACTGATGCAGATGCTGCTGGACACGGAACTCAAACAGATCAGTATGGGGGCCATTCAGCAGTTCAACTTAGATGTTATTCAGTGTGAATGTGAGTATAAAAATTGTAATGTTGAAACATTTGTTTTCTTTTAAAGTAGATACTAGTAACATTTTATTGTAGAGAAATAGTGAAATGGAAAGGCATCTAATATCATCTTATCACCACTCAGATGATACGTTCCAAAGCAGCACCTTACATTGTTCAGTAGCATGGTAATGTAACGTGATATTGTACTAAATTCATTAGTGACATTACAATTATGTTGTTAAAGGTTCTTCAGTTACCTGCATGTCAGGTCCATCAAAGGAAAAACAAACAAATGCACCCTTTTCTTTCTGTGCACTCACACAACTGGTTTCAGTTTCATGCAGTCTGCAGCTTTTGAGGAGCGGATATATGGAAATTATTACATTGACCGAAACTCCAGCTTTGAGTTGACTGTTGTGCGATGTTGTTTTTGCAACTTCTCAGTGTTTGCCAGCTCAGAACCAGTGCCTGGGTTTCAAGGAGACACGCTTCAGCTGGCCTTCATCGATCTACGACAGGTAAACTTTTACCACTAATCATTACACCAGAAACAGCACAAACAGCAGAGGCAAAGGAAAAGCATTGGGAAAATACATGTTTTACAAAATGGATGGAAGTGGCCATGTTGAACATGTACTTAAAACATAGAATGATGAATAAGGGTGGAGGAAGGTGAAACAGGGCGATTACTTCTTATGCAGAAGGTAAAATCTGAAGGAGAGAGGAGACTGAAGGTGGTGACAGTGAAGCCTGTTGGATGATTTTGTAAATTAAGAAAAAGAAGGGAGTGAAGAACGTTGCAAAGAGTTGGAGTAAAGAAATTGTCGACATCAAGCTAGAAAGGATGTGCAGCAGGTTAGCGATTAAAGTGATTAAAGACAAAATGCTTGGGAGTCACTGCACCAAGTGCTTCGATTACCACTAGGACCACTGTTACCTTCACCCTCCACATCTTCTCCAGCTCTTCTCTGAGCCCTTGGTATTTCTCCAGCTTCTCGTGTTCCTTCTTTTTGATATTGCAATCATTCGGTATCACTACGGCCGTCTTCTTCTGTGTGTCTACCACCACTATGTCTGGTTGGTTAGCCATCACCATTTTGTCCGTCTGTATCTGGAAGTCCCACAGGATCCTAGCTCAGTCATTCTCCACCACTCTAGGGGGCGTCTCCCATTTTGACCTCCGGACTTCCAGGTCGTACTCGGCACAGATGTTTCTGTATACTATGGCGGCCACTTGGTCATGGCGTTCCATGTCTGCCCTGCCTGCTAGCATCTTGCACCCTGCTGTTATGTGCTGGAATTTCTCAGGGGCATCTTTACACAGCCTGGGGTCTTACCTGGTGTGATGGACCCCAGCCTCTATGGATCTTGTGCTCAGAGCTTGTTCCTGTGCTGCCACAATTAGTGCCTCTGCGCTGTCTTTCAGTCCAGCTTTGTGTATGTGTATGTATATGTAGCTATAGCTACAGAGAGATAAATACCATGAAGCTAGGTAAAAAAAAAAAAAAGGGCAAGCAGCAGTATTCATGCTGGGAAAAGCACCAACAAAGTGTTGCTTATGTATATGAGGTATATGCTTT